>CM077157.1:35828322-36118807 GCA_039583875.1 Platanthera guangdongensis | reverse complement strand
CTACGATCCATATCCCGACTAGTATGGGAATTCACCGATGTTTAATGTTGAAGATCTAACACCATACTACGAGCCTCATGAGTATGTGGACCCGAGCAGTGGAGATACCCCACCACTCCCACTGTCGTCACCATATCACCCTCATACGTCCTCAGCCACTATTGACCTCAACCCACCTGGGGACTCGTCGTCTTTGGTTTCACCGCAGGCACCACCGATCACACCGGAATATACCCTTCGAGAGATGAGAGATGAGTGTGTCACAGAGATCAGATCTCATCAGTTTGCTCTCACCACTGACGGACCTGATGCTGCTACTTAGTACGCTGTCAGGGCGGCCCCGACGCGGACGATGCTTGGATAATTACAGCAGAGCTTGATCGATTCACCCCGGGACTTCGACATCAGCACGGTCTTCTCCATTCACCGGAGATGACAGCTTTTTAGTCAGGGGGAATTGATTGGCGAGGACACCCTTCCGCCGACAACACTTTGGCGACTTCTGGTGGACCTCTTCGAGTTGTACCTGCCGATCAGCGAGAGAATTCTGATCCCTATTCATCGGGAGATGAATTCTTTCAAGCCGAGGAGATTGATGCAGAGCAGAGACGAGGACGCGCTTTGGGCCGTTCGGGGTTGATTTGACAACGTTCCATATATGGCGTGCCCGGATCAACGATTCGGACTCCGTGATTGCGTCTAGAGCGCCGCTGCAAGTCAAAATCTTATATTACTTTATGTTTTTTGGACTTTTATTTCATGTATTTTGAGGCATCTCCCGCCGGCCAATCATAGTCGTCAAATGGGATGCCCTAGTGCTTCTTTTATTATAAAAAAGAGTGGTAGGAGGCTGAATTGAACATTGCAGAATTTGGAGAAGAAGTATTCCTGAATTCCAGCGATCCCTCCCCGGTGATGACGTCGTGGAACTCTAGGTGACGACTCCTAGGCCGTCAAACTCCTCCCCAAGATAATCCCTACTCCCACCTTCGTTTTCCACCCCTCAAACTTCATTTCCAGCCACCGGACATCTTCCAAAACCCCTCCACCAAGCCACCGGCCTGCAGTTCCAGCCAGCCGCTCGCCCGTGTCCTGCTCTTGCAACGCCAGCCCCCCCCCCACCCCCCCCCTCCCCCCCCCCCCCCCCCCCCACCCCCCCCCCTTTCATCTCCCTAAACCGTTGCCTCATCCTCCCTCAACCCAGGCCGTCGACCACCTCTCCAGCCCCCTTTCCAAAACCGGCCACCCCGACGAGTTCCTTTGCAATTGCCGACCACTCCTTCTCTTCCCCCTTTGTGGAACCACCTCCAAACAACCCGAATACTCTAGATTCAGATCTGAGAATTATGCTCCCGATCTGTTATTTCCACCACTCATACTTTCCATTTTTGCCCGGATCCGCCCCCAAATAGCGGATCTACCCATCCCCGGCCCGGATCTACATATTCGTGGTCGGATCCACCATTTTACTATCTGTTACCACCGTTTTCCGCAGAGGGCAGCCACCGTCACCGTCGTCTCGCCACCGGTTCCACTTCCGATCGCCGATCTACACATCCGGTTCTCCAAATTTTCAGTGTCTCGGTCAGCCATCTATTTTGTGAGTGTTTGTGGTAATGTAATATTTGATTCACATTTGCATTTGCTAATTTATCATATCTTGCTGTGATTTTTGTTAGTGGAAATTTGTTTTGGTGCACTAATAGCTTGCAGGAGGAGACATTCGCCGCGCGCTTTGCTTTGGCCCTCCGAGCGGAGGAAAGCCATGCCCCTTTCCTAAATAAATAATTGATTTTCTATTCAAATATTTGTGTGGTGCTAAAATTTACATTGCTTAAATTATTTGTCAAATATCGATCATTGCATTGTATGTAAAGTTGGTTTAGTGTGTTACCCTTGCACGATCACCTAGCGTTGTAGGCTTTGCGCACCACTAGCCTACCCCTACATCACTACATACAAGGCACTAAGTTATGGAAGGGGCAGCTTGATCAAAACTCCTAAGTTGTATCATGTTGAAGCTCGCGTTTACGCAATTCATATTAGCCTTCATGTGTTTTAAGTCATTCCTAATTTGATTAAAGTGGATGCCCACGTAATCAAACGGAGCTAACATAATGTTTTGGTATTCTGCAATTGACATCTTTGTGTCAGTGACACTTGCAGGGTGATGACTTCTATAAGGCTCCAAATAAACATTTGGTCATGTGGAAGAACCCTATAGATAAAGGGTTGTGGATTAGGATGAACATAATAGTATGACGACCTTTTATGGAAGCTCAGGTCAAAAGTAGTGAGGCTATGGATCCTCAAATAGAGAGGAATAATAGTGATACCTCTTGTGATAGTACGGGCATAACTCTTAATAAGTTCCCCGGTGATAATTTCTTTAGGGTCGAGCATTTACAAACTTTGACTATGTGAATAAAGGAGAAGAGTAACGATGAATACTATGATATATCACGGATGATCTATAGACTCTAAACCCGTGTATCATAGACAAAGCCTGAAACTTAGGGGCTTTGATATCAAACTAACGCAGGACATATGTATTGAATATGAGGGCGTGATACAATTGTGCTCTATGATAACTCTAATGAATATGTGTTGTGTTGTCGGAAAAATCTAATAATGATTGTGTTGTGTTGTCGGAAAAATCTATTAATGATTATGTGTTGTGTTGTCGGAAAAATCTATTAATGATGCAATGCACAAACAATTATCAGACAAAAAATTATAATAAGTGTTGAAATTATTAATAGTCCACAATCTATCACGTTTGAGATTAGGCGTTAGAGAAACAAATTAGATCAAGCCAAATTAGAGTAAGAGTGTTTAGATTAAACTTTAGGTGAATAAACCATTCAACTAGAAAAAATCATGGGAAAACACATACAAATTAACATCCATAAGCATATGTTTTCCACCCAAATAAACAACAATAGAAATATAAACTTCATGCGCAAACTTATAAAAAGAAAAAGGAGGCCTGAGAAGTGAAATATTAGAAATTTAAGGGCTGGACAGCAAAACTGCAGCAGGTTCGCACTGATTCCAGGGTGTTGATTAGGCTTTGTCGTGGAGACCAACCCCATCGGGTCGACGCAAAGGTGTCCGACGCCGCACCCGACCGATCTCTTTCAGTTATCAAGTTTAGTTTGTTGCACGTCTGCGCGCGTAGTCATATTATTGCACGCCTGCGCGCGTAGCCATATTTATTGCACGTCTGCGGGCGTAGTTTTGTTTGGAGTTTTATTCTCCTATTATATACACACACATATATACTTACATATATGTATGTATATATATACAACTGCCTATATATGTATAAATACATACATATTAATATAATATATATATATATATATATATATTTATATATATAAGGTTCAGCATTTCAGATAGGTCAGAAGCCAGCCCGGTTCAGCACAGCTCCGCTCGGCCCGCCACTGTTGATCTTCCCGATCCTCCTGCTTCCTCCTCTCGGTTCAGCAAAGCTGCTTATCTTCCCGCAAAGTTAGGAAAGCAACTCCTTGCCGCCTTTTCCGCCACGTCGCTGCACGCGTGAATCCCACGATCCAACTGCTCCGCACGTCGCACGGCTTTCTATCCCTATTCCGCTGCGCCAATCGCTTCTACCCGTGTTTTCTGCACGGGTCTAGGCTTCTGCCATGGTGCCCGAAGCCAGAGATTAGGGATTTAGTTTGTTTAACTGTTTTTGAAACCCTATAAAAGGGATTGTGTTGTGTAAGTTGATGAAGTGGGGGGGGGGGGGGGGGACATTGATGAATATATTGTGATTTGTTTGTTGTGAGAAAGAGGTTGTTGTGTGCTTCTTGTTAGAAATTAGGCGCGATTAAAGCTCTGTGTAAGAGTTGTAGGTGTTAGGCGTGTGATGAATTTTGCTGCTCCTGTGTGTTACTTGTTGTAGCTGTGAGACTGTTCTCTTCCTGTTGTCGGTTGGGAGAGATAATGAACAGTAAAATCGAATCTAATTTTGTTGTTCATACCTTGCTTCCTGTTGTTGAATGTTCTTGTGGACCGTAGGACTTCGTACTGCATTCTTCAGTTGTGAATCTCATTTTGAGAAGTGTGGGTTTGTTGTGACTGTGAGTTTAGAGTTAGGTCAATCAGCGCATTGATTTGCTCTGAGTTAGGAATAGGGAAATTAAATATTGTATAGTGTTAGAGATTTCGTGGATCTACTTCGAGTGTGAAGAACGAGTGAATTTAGGTTGTTTAGCTTGTGTCCTCCTTACTTTGTTGAGTGATTCCGTGGAACCACCTCGTGTGAGGGAGCGCTTTAACATCTTGGTGCTCATATGTGATAGCGGCCGACCTCGGAGTGGAAGATCGAAGGTGACGAGAAGTTACTCGCGTGATTGTCATCTACTTCGAATACGGAAGACGACTCTTTCGTGGGTAATTGTTTCTCTCTCTTCATTTGTGCGTGCCTCTATTTTTTCTCGTAGGATAATAGACTCATTGTTGGGTTTTCACCCGGTCTTTGTCAGTGAATGCTACGTCGAAAAATCCAAACGGAACGTATTTGGAGTTCACGATTTTCGTTGTGCTACGACAAAGGGAACGGAACGAAAGTTGCGAGCTTCCTTCCCGGATTTAAAAATTGAACCATTTTATTAAGAAATTTCATTTTCTAACAACGTAGTGAATTTTGTGCTTTACAAAATTACATTGCTTAAATTTTATAAACTCTGTGCAACGCCCGCTCAAATCTTTTTTACAAAAAACATATTTCGATGCAATCGGTTAGGGTTTCCTAGAAAAACCGACAGGCGCGCAAACCCTACGCGTCGTCCTGCACCACTTTGTGAAGGCAGTCGGGCGCCGATAGACAAATGGGAGGGTTGAATGAGTATTTGGACAGTTTGGAAGGGATTTTGCAGGTTACAAATGAAGTTACAGGGGGGAGAAAGGACTACTGGCAAGGATCTAGGGTGCTGGGAAAGGGACAGGTAATTTCTGAACTGGACGGGGATTCTGGGAGCATCAGGTGGGTCGGCAGGATTGTAATAGTGAGGAAAAACTGTTGCATCAGGTTTTCAGGGTGAAGTAGGGCAGAGGTGATTCAACCTACTGTAGTGTTTGATTTAGGTGTTTGGTGTTTGGTGTATGGTAGGGCTTTATGAGTGGTCGGTTAATGTGGAATTGTTGTTGGGTGGTGCTACAATAGATGGCAACAGTTAGTAGTCGTTGTGGGTAGTTTTGGGCAGTTATGAGTGGGGATAGGTAGTTATATGAAAGAGGAAGTTGTTATGATGGCTTCGGTACTAAGAATTCATGGAATCAGCCGTGAGAGTTCAAAAGACTGTCCAAATTCTACAATGCCTGGAAATCAGCCCTTACCCCTATTTATAGTTGTAGAACTCACTGTGGACGATCATGATCATCCAGAACATAAATACACTAATTCTATTTGAAATAAAAAAACATAAAATATATCATCGTCGCTCTGAATGGTACTACCGGCTCGGTGAAATAATGAGCATGTATGACGAGGGAGATATATTTAAGTATCCGGCTCGGTGAAATAATGAGCATGTATTGTATGATACATCAAATACATTTTTAAGTATTTGTGCCCTCCAATGAGTTTACCCCTCAATAATGAGCATGAGCCTACTCCTGACTCGATAGTGTATGATGAGGGAGATAGAGTCATGACTAATGAGATTATTTTTGAGAGCGGCACGACAAGAGCACTAGAGTTAGACATGAGTGAGTGTCTATTTCCCACACACATTTTTGATGGGGATGATATTTTGATGAGTGAACCATTTATGAGCACCAGATTCTTGGTGTCCCTTCAAGTCCTATCTCAAAGTTAACCCACCCCAGAGATCATCGGACCTAGGCTCTGTTTGGGATAGCTCCGGCGGAT
Source organism: Platanthera guangdongensis (assembly GCA_039583875.1). NCBI lineage: Eukaryota > Viridiplantae > Streptophyta > Magnoliopsida > Asparagales > Orchidaceae > Platanthera > Platanthera guangdongensis. The sequence goes on along the minus strand of CM077157.1, from coordinate 36,112,905 downwards.
GAAAAATCTGTAGATACAATAGAGCTGCCTTAACACAGCTCTTTAAGAAGCAGTTTTGAAAAAGCTAAACTGTTTGGAGAGTCGAACAAAGCTCCTACAGATTTTCAGGTTCCTCTCTTCTGACAGGCTTCTCTGGTTCGACAGCCGGAGATTGCTGAAACTGTTTGGAGAGCTGAAGACGACACTCTCGCCGGAGCAGAAGACTCTCGTCATTCTCGGCGGCCGGAGATTGTTGTATGCGATATGAAAGAATGCTCTGAAGAGAGCGTCGGGCCTGAAAGAATGCTTGGATTGCGGCGTCCCTGGAAGAGAAGAAAAGGAGGAAAGAAATTTGAGGATTCGCCGGAGGAGACTCCGGCGAGAGCGTCGGCTCCGGCGAGAGTGTCAGCGTCGGCTTCGGTCGTTGGATGGGAAGGAGATGCGGGCAGAGATCGGGAAATTCGGGGGCTCAGTAGGGTTTCTGAAATCTGTTTGAGGGAAATGTAATTTACGGGAGCTGAAGCGGGGGGCCGGGAGATTTCTGAAAAGCACGAAAATAGCGCCAGATTTATGATAAGCTCTTCATAAGGAGATGTCCCAAACAAATACAAAACAGCTTTGGCGGCTGGAAAAGAACTTTTCCAGCCTCCAGAGCTGCACCAAACAGAGCCCTAGTGTTGCGTATTTAATATTTGTCCATCTTACACTTGAAACCACTCTTGGCATTTCAAAATCCTACGTTGGTACTCGTTGCATTTGCGACGAATTTCATTATACCCCTCCCGATGAGCAACCTGATGAGTTCTCTTCTCGTGGAAACCTTTGATACACTCCAAAGCGGTATCCTAGTGTCGATGTCTTGGATGTTCTTCTGACTGATTGTCGCTTTCACAATAATTTTTCTTAAATGAAGCTTAATGATACTCCTGACAAGTCACGTCCCTTGAGTGATATTCGATGTCATTGACATGTACTTTACTAATGGTACTTCCTATAAGTATTCAACTGTTCATCGCATACACTACGATTACATCAACACTCCACCTAGAGAGCCTCCTGACGATCCTACGCTCATTAGGTGCTTGTACATAATTAGTAAGTTAGTCGAGCTTGAAAGTGCTCTCAATGATCCAAAGATCTATTCTATCAATGCCAACACTCAAGGGGACTTTTGACATACAATAGTATTGTCTTTATTTGTTAATGTCTCGGGTGATTATTCAAGTGATCAACACATTCGCGATGAAATTTTATACACCCTACCACCACAGCCTCCAGACCATGTATCCATCTTAGGAGTTATTTGTAGCACCTAAGAATCCCAACATAAGGAGTTAGCGATGTCCATTGTTCATCTTTTACATTTATTGCATGATCATTTACATCTAGTGCATGACTCTTTCCTGTTGCATAGTTCATATTTATTGTATGTTTTGCATCATTTTTATGAATTGTATGGATTTTTCCAATGTAAAATTGCAATGAAAATGAAAATTAAAAGGTTTACAAGAGAGAAAAACTTCAGAAAATGTGTGCAAGTGATGGTGATAATTAGAGCTAAGAGATTCATCTAGCGAACTGCTATAAAATTAGGGAATTGTTAAAGGCAAACCAAAAATGGTTATCCGCAAACCATTGTTAACAGCAAACCATATATTTTGAAAAATACTATGTGCAAACCAAAATGTTAACCACAAACCAGTATTGTTAACAACAAACCAATAATACAAACCTACACATTCAAAGTTTCTAGATAAAAAAATTAAATTCATGACAGCCAATTAGGTCTCTTCTTTTCTGTAGTTTGCAGGAGATTGTTCAATTGAACGGTAGCAATATTTTTGGAGCTAAGGACAACAGGCATGTTCCAAGATGGGAATGTCTTATTAGAAGTGCATTGAACAAGATTCAACCAGCTAAACTGAAATATAAATCTTACAGCAATCCATCTTCATCTTCAAGATACCAACCATCTGATGACACTCCTTGCTTTGAAGATGCATTACTACAAGGTAGTGACAGTGAGACTGATGAGGAAGTCCAACAGGTAGAGGATTCACATGATTTTGATAGTTCTTATAGTCACACTGCTGGTTCGAGTTTTAAAAATCACATTGGTATCAATTGCTTCAATAACTGACCAAAAAAGGCTAACCAGAACACTAAGTTGCTCCGATAAGATTGGTTTATTATGGCCAGAGCAACAACTCGGCATATTAGCAACTCCAAACGAAAGCCTAACTCCTCCAACGAAGGATCAAAGAGACGTTTGCGTGTCAACCGACTCGTTGGAAGCCTCGCAAACCACCAGCGACGGGAGAGGGGGCGGGAGAGGCGACGACGGGAGCGGCGGCGAGAGAGGTGACGGTGGGAGAGGCGACGGCGGGAGAGACGACGGGGTCTTCTCCATTCGGCGAATCGCTAGGTTTGTGATTTGTTGTGCGTTTTGCGTACTAAAAAACTGCGATGAAAAAAGGGAACGGTTTTTATGGTTTTTGGTTTGCGACTAGCCAAATTAGGTTTGTCTTTAACAATTTACTAAAATTAAATGACAGGAAAATGTGTCTCTATAAAGTCAATGTTTTAAATATCGGATGACGGCAACATATCGGATTGAGTTTTTAAATGTCGGATGTCGGAAGTTGGAGACATGTTGTGGATATTTTAAAATATCAGATTTTTATATCTTATAAATGAAATTTTTATTTTTATGTAAACTAAATATAATTATATGTTATAAAAATAGAAAAATAATATAATAAAAAGATAAAAAAGATTAATCTATGTTACGAAATAAAATCAAATATTATCTAAAATAAAATATTATTAGCAAATAAAATATTATTAGCAAATAAAAAATGATGCATTGTATAATATATTTAATAGTATACAATAATTATATTTTGATGAAAATAAGTTTATTTTAAATAAAGGAGATTTAAAAATTAAAAAATTTTAATTGATTATAAATTTTTTCAAACTTATAAATTTATATTAAAAACATGCAAACAATCAACTAATAAATGTATTAAATGTTTCCATATTTTTTGTAATATAAAATTAAAAATTGTGAAACAATTATGCAAAATTGATTGTAACAATAAAACATTAAAAAATTCGAAATAATAAGTCTAATTGATTTAAACATACATAATATAATATATATAGACGATTTAAATATATACTGCGTCGGGAGACATGTCGGACATGTCGAAGGACATTTAAAACAATGCATACAGTAATACGGAAGATTGTGTTGAATGCTTACAAGTTAAATATCCCTAAGAGTGGAAATTCTTCATGTGTTCAACATTAAGGATTTAACTTCAAATTTTGAACCTCACAAGTACTTCAGTCCATTTCTCCGATTCTGTCGGGGTGAGCTCGGATTATTGATGATATGTGAATGTTATCGGAGGAGTTTGATTTACTTGTCCTTGGACTTTGTAGGGAATATGTTCATCATCATTCAACGAAGATGAATGATTTCAAGTCGGGGGGGGGGGGGTGGGGGGGGGGGGGGGGGGGGGGATGTAGATCAAAATTCTTGGGCGGGCCAGCACGTATCGAAGCTCGTTTGGGTTTAAATTCATATAAAGGGGAGTTAGGAGCGTCGTATGAACGATCGGAGTTCGAAGCATTGACGGCGCATTTCCAATGTATTTTTGTATTTTTTTGTACATTATTTGCGTACATTTCGTGTTTTTTGTGTCGGCCAATCATAGTCGTCTGTTGCTTTCCTTTTGGCTTATAAATATGGGATTTGTGATTCATTTCAAGCCATTACAGAATTTTGATAAGAATTCTTAATTTTTTGATCCCTCTACGGCGCAACGTCATGGAACCTAGGTGCAACGCCTAGCCCCGACTCTTCCCATGCAACCTTTGGTAATCTCCCTCCCTCTCTCCAAACCGCCAGAATTCATCCCTTCAAAGGTCGTCCAGCCACCTCCACTCATCCCCTCCACTCATCCCATTCGCTCCCACAACAATAACTACCTATAACGTTAGTAACCACCACCGGAAAACACCAAAAAACTACCTCCAACTACTGTAACCGCCCACTAATTTGATGGTTACAAGTAGTTACTCTGAGATTACAGCCCCAATTGTAGTCCGGCGACCTTACCTAGCCTGGGGGACTTCATTCCCAATGGTTTTCTTCTCATTCCTCCCTGTGGCAAGCAAATTCCAAAGCAGTTTTCACTGCAGTCCAGTGATCTGGAAGTTTCTGCCTTCCCAGAAGGCGCTAATGTGAGCTTTTATTCACGTAACCAGCCTTGTGCGCCTCCCCCTTCAGACTGCAGTGTTTGCTGCTGTCAGGAACAGGAAAATTATTGTTTCACAGGAAGTAAACCTCAGTTGGCCAGCAAAATCAAGAGTATTCCTTGCCGCCGGCCATTGTTGGCATTTCCAGAACCTATTCAATCCCCGGGTGGCATCAATCGGTGCCCCACACGCAATTCCTGACCAAGGCAGCCCATTTTCTGCAGGATTCCAGTCTTCCTCGACCCAGAATTTGACAACCAGCCGCATATAAGTTTGCCTAGTGGTTGATCCAGGAAGATTGCACCATTGGGCCGGCCATTACACTTCAACCCAGCCTTCCAGAAACCTTCCAGCAAAACCCATTTGCAATGAGGCCCCTGCTCCAGCCAGCTTCCAGAATTTATAATTTGCTGCTGTTTTTCAACCGGCAGAAGATTTCTGCAACTCCCAATTGCTGTCTGGAAATTCGTGCACTTGCCGGCAAGCCTACATCCTCAATTCCAGCCGTATATCACCTAGCCGGCCACTCAATTTGCATCTCCACAGCCTCATGCCTCCCCAATGACAGCAAGTCTTTATGGAAATCCAAATCAGTGCAGGAAACAGTTATTTCAGTGAAAGAATTGCATCAACTTTGCTGTCCAAGCCTGAAAACTGCAACAAATTCACATCTTTGGTCTTGAATGGTCGTGTAAGTTCTAGATTTGGATGTTTATCTTCCTTTGTGATGAACGTTAGTTGAAAAACATATAATTTGAGATATTATTTTGCAAGATTTTGCTCAATTTCTTCGCATCTACTTGAAGGATTTATTCTCTAACCATTTGATCCAAGCAATTTTGCTTTAATTGTCATAGAACTCGTTCATTGCTTTAAAGTCTAATCTCAATCGTGTATGTTTGCATTGCGGTCATTGCCTAAATTAATTTTATAAATCTTTTGCAACTATTTATTGGACAATCGCATGTGCATTGTGTAGAAATGGAGAAAGCCAACCTTGTATATATGTCCACTTGATACAAATACAAAGAATGAGTACATATATATAGATGAGGAAAAGAGAGAGAAAGTCCTATACACAATGTGAGACTAAAGAGAGGAGAGAAAAAGCAATAAATGCTATACAAAAGGGCCTAATGTTAAGTGGGCTTTTCCAACTCTCCCCCGCAAGCTGGAGCGTATAGGTCATATGCACCCAGCTTGGACAAACATTGGTAGAACAGAGTGCTTGATAAGGCTTTGTGAGGATGTCGGCACACTTGATCAGTTCCTGGAACATGCTTTAATTCAAGTTTCTTCAATTGAACCTTTTCACGAACAAAGTGACAGTCAACATCGATATGTTGTTTTGTGCGCTCATGAAAGACCGGATTCTTTGCGATGTGTATGGCGGCTTGACTATCACAAAATAGAACAGCAGAGGAGGGGAGTTTTACTCCCAGGTCAGTAAGGAGACTTTCAAGCCATGTAGTTCTGAAACAACTGAGGTCATCGATCTGTATTCAGCCTCTGCAGAGGAACGAGCCACCACAGCTTGTTTCTTACTCTTCCAAGTAATAAGATGCCACCAAAATACGTACAGAACCCACTAGTTGACCGTCGATCGTCCAGGGAACCCGCATAGTCGGCATCAGAATAGGCAACCAATGCGGGAGCAGAGTCGGTGTTTTGTAAACCAGCCCTTGGCCTGGAGCTCCTTTAAGGTATCGGAGAATCCGTTCAACCGCTTGGAGATGAGAAGCCGGGGGGCATGCATGAAACCTACTGACAACCCAACTGCAAATGATATATCTGGTCTTGTGACTGTTAGATAGATCAACTTCCCCACAAGGCGTCGATAGTATTCCGGGTTCGGAAGTAGCAAATCGTCATCCGAAGCATGAGCGCATAATTTGTGATTTTGCCTCCATCGGGGTACACGCTGGCCTTGCACCAGACTGACCAGCATCTTTGAGAAGATCGAGACCGTACTTTCGTTGGAGAGTACCAACCGTCCGGCCGCCGGGCGATCTCGAGACCAAGGAAGTAGCGATTTTCCCCAGATCTTTAGTCTGAAAAACAGTGCTCAGGTGTTGTTTGACGTCTTGGATCCCCTTTGAGTCATCCCCAGTGAGAAGGATGTCGTCAACATAAACCAACAGAAGAATGGTGCCAGTGGCCCGGTGTCGGGTTATAAAAGGGGAGAAATCTGCAGAGATCGAGTGAACCCCATGTCCCGAACCACCTTGCTAAACTTGTCAAACCACGCCCGTGGGGACTGTTTGAGACCATAAATTGACTTTTTGAGAAGACAGACCCGAGACTCCCCCGTGTGTCTCAAACCCGGGCGGTTGGCGCATGTAGACAGTTTCCTGAAGGTCGTCATTCAAAAAGGCGTTCTTGATATCAAGCTGATGAAGGGGCCAGCGGCGGTGCACCGCGAGGGAGAGAAGAACGCGGACAGTGTTAAGCTTGGCCACCGGAAAGAATGTTTCCTCATAGTCGAGGCCCTCCTGTTGTGTGAAGCCACGGGCCACAAGACGGGCCTCAGTCGGGCAATAGTGCCATCCGGAGCATGCTTGATGACGAAGATCATTTACATCAACAGGGTGCTGACCGGGAGGTAAGGGAACCAAGACACCAGGTCTGGTTGGCCCAAAGGGCCGTCATTTCTTCGTCCATGGCAGCCCGCCAGCCAGGATGGTGAAGCGCCTCCTGCAAAGAGTTAGGGACTGAACAGAAGATAAGGAGGTGGCAAAGTGAAGAAGAGAGGGGAGAGAGGCGTGGAGCGAGACGTAGTTCGCCATCGGATGAGCGGTGGAGACGGGAGCCGGAGCAGCAGGGAGAGCAGAGCACCAGAGGGCGAAGCCGACTGCATAGGAGCCACAGGATGAGGAAGAGCGACCGAGAATAGACCGGATAAAACCGGTGGTGGTGGACGGACCGGAGGTGGGGAAGGGAGAGAGGCTGAGGGTGTGAGGAGCAGGAATGACAGGACGAACGACGGGAGAGCGGGGATGCAGAGCGATATCCGGAGCAGGGAAGAATGGAAGATCTTCACGGAAAGTTACGTCAGGCGAGACAGTAACCTTACGGGTAGTAGGCGAATAACTACATAACCCTTCTGAGTGTGCGCGAGTACCGACAAAGATCTGCTTGGTGGCACGAGGGTCCAACTTGTCCGTGGAGGGACCGAGGTGTGTGAACGTAGCAGGTACACCCAAACACTCGTGGCGGGAGGGGAAAAGGCGGAGTTGTGGAAAGAGGAGGTTGAGGGGAGTAGCATACTGGTGGACGGAAGACGGGAGGCGGTTGATGAGGAAGCAAGAGTGGAGTGGGAGAGCGTAGTTCCAGTACGGTTTGGGGACCTGCATTTTGAAGCATAAGCGAGCGAGCGACATCAAGAAGGTGACGATTCTTGCGCTCGGCGACACCATTCTGTTGTGGAGTGTACGGACATGAGGTTGGTGAAGAATGCTGAATTCAGAGCAGAGAGTGGAAACGTATGGCTGGTGTACTCCCGCGCATTGTCAGTACGAATAGTGCGAATAGGCGCAGAGAACTGAGTGGAGTCTCGAGGATGAAAGCTCGGAATACGCGGGGAAGTTCAGAGCGATCCCGAAGGAGATATAACCACGTCATGCGAGAGTAATCATCAATAAAAGTAAGAAAATAGCGATAGCCAGAAATATAGTAACTTTGTACGGACCCATATATCGGAGTGTACTAAAATATAAAAGGAGCGGAGCTCCGAGTACAATGAGGGGGGAAAGAATAACGGGGCTGTTTGCCCAAAATACATGTGTCGCAACGAAAAGCAAGGTAGAGTGACATCTGAAGAAGCCTTCCGGAGGACTGGAAGCGGAGCATGTCCCAGACGGCGATGCCAATCCGAAGAGGAGATAGATGCGAAGGACAGTAGGAGAGTCGTCAAGAAGATAGAGCCCATTCTGCAGCGTCCTCTACCAATGATAGTCTGCGTCTGTGATCCTGTATGAGAAAAGAAGAAGAAGTAAATGTCACTGAGTAATTAGAATCAGTAGTAAGGCGACCGACAGAGAGAAATTGAAAGGAGAGCCCGGAACATGTAGAGCCGGAGGCAGGGGAGAGAGTGGTGAGAGAAATATCAGCACATCCAGAGACGGAACCGACGCCCCATTAGCACCAGTAATGTACTTCGGGTGAGGTGAAGACAAGTACTGTGGTGGCCTAACAGAGGTGATATGATGAGTGGGCACCAGAATCAAGGATCCAGCGCGTGCCAGAGGATAGGCAGGCGATACCTTCATTGGAGAGAGAGGAAGCAGAGGCAACCGAGGCTGGCGGACGGGCTGAGCAAGCCATGAAGATGCTGGAGCTGAAGACGAACCTCGTCGGCTCAGTACGAGAGGAGGCAGAGTCGGTAGTAGCAGCAAGAGGCATGTGGACGAGGAGGTCGGCCATGTTTGCGAAAGCAGTGCCTCAAGATGACCATCTTTACCCAGAAAACGAGCATTTAGGCCTAGACCGGCCACCGCGACCCCGGCCGCGAGAGTCAGAGCGGCCACCACGGGCAGAGGGGGGAAGAGGCACTAAGGGAGCTGGTGCCTGTTGAACAAGGGCCGGAGAAGAAGTCCGGGAACATCCGGAGGCGGGGAGAGACTTTGAGAGCATTGGCTCACGTCGGAAAAGGACGGTGTAACAGTAGAGGAGAGGATGTGAGCCCGGACACTGTGAAGATGAGGGGGGACCCGGGCCATCATCATGGCGATACCCACAGCTTCCTTCTGGGTACGTTGAGCAGCGAGATCTAGAGTGGGAGGCTGATGGTGGATCCAAGCCTCAACCAGAGACCTGGCTTGAGCAACAAAGGACATCAAGTCGGTTGCGCCCTGCTGTCAAGGGCCTGGAGAGCGGTGATGATATCATATAGATGGTGGAGACTATCTTTGCCAGAGTAGAGGGTGTGTAGCTCGTCCCACATGCTTTTGGCCGTCTCATGATACATGGTCAGGCGATAAGATTCGCCATCAAGAGAGTTGAGGAGCCAAGTCTGCACACGCCATCATTGCGTAACCACTCCTCAGTAGGGACACCAATAACGGTCTGGGTCAGATGATGAAGGAATCCCTTTGACTGAAGGACACGGCGAACTGAGTGTGCCCATTCCACAAAGTTCTTCTTGTCAGTGAGCGAAATTGTAGTGATCCGGAGCTCGTCGCGGACTTCCGGTATAGAGGTTGGGCGTTCAGGAGGAACTGCCGTACCGACGGAGTCTGCAGATGTAGACATGGAGGCCGCAGCGAGCTGAAGGAGGCCGCAGCGAGAAGTTGGAGGAGGCCGCAGCGAGCTGGAGGAGACCGCAGCGGGCTGGAGGCCGCAGCGAGCTGGAGGAGACCGTGGCGGGCTGGAGGTCGCAGCAAGCGGGAGGAGACCGCAGCGGGCTGGAGGCAGCAGCTAGAGGAAGCAAACAGACAGCGGACTGGGTGAGGACGCGGCGACCTGGATGAGGTCGCGGCGAGCTGGAAGATGTTGCGGCTGGGCAGGTCGCGGCGGTCTGGGTAAGACCGCGGCGGACAGGAGTGAGCTGAGAAGAGAACACGCGAGGCTGACTTGCGAGCTGGCGGGCTGGCGAGCTGGCGGGCTGGCGAGCTGGCGAGCTGGCGAGCTGGCGAGCTGGCGAACTGGCGAACTGGCGAGCTGGCGAGCTGGCGGGCTGCGAGCTGGCGGGCTGGCGAGCTGGCGGGCTGGCGAGCTGGCGGGCTGGCGAGCTGGCGGGCTGGCTATCAGAAGAAGACCAAGAAGAGGAGGCGAGCTGGCGACTGGCGAGCAGCGGACGGCGAACTGACGAGCTGGCGGACGCTGCGCGAACGGCGGATGAAGGAGATCAAGGAGAGGAAGCGAAGACAGAGTTCGCGGCGGTCAGAAGAAGACCGAAGGATAGAGGTCGCCGAGGTCGCGCCGGCAGGAAGAGGCCGCAGCGGACAAGGGAAGCAGTGGACCCACAGGATGGCTATAAAAGGAGGGGGCCAGAGGAGGAAGGGAGAGGGGGGGAATAGAAGTGGATCCACGGGGAGAGGAAGCGGACAGGATAAGTGAGGCCGCAGGAGAGACGCGGCTAGAAGGTGCGGACTGGAATGGGAGGCCGCAGAGAAAGCAGGCTGCAGGGCGGACAGAAGAGGGAAGTCCGCAGGAGATTCGAACCTGCCTCTGATACCATGTAGAAATGGAGGAGAAAGCCAACCTTGTATATATGTCCACTGATACAAATACAAAGAATGAGTACATTTATATAGATGAGAGAAAGAGAGAGAAAAGTCCTATACACAATGTGGGACTAAAGAGAGGAGAGAAAAGCAATAAATGTTATACAAATGGGTCTAATGTTAAGTGGGCTTTTCCAACACATTGCATTGTTTTTGTTAGAATAACCCTTGTATTGGGCCCATGTTTGTTGGCCCATTTATGTTTCTTCTCCTTTAGTCCCACATCTTGTATAGGATTTGTTTCCTCTCTTTCTCTCCTATATATTTGTATACTCTCTTTGTATTTACATAATCAATATACATAAGTTTCGGGCTATTTCTACATGGTATCAGAGCCAGGTTCCGAATCTCGCGGTCTGCCGACGTCTGACCGCACTGTGTAATTTCTCTCGCGGTCTTCCTCCCGCGGCTTGTTCTTCGCGGACTGTTTTTTTCTAGCCGCGCTTCCCTGCGGCCTGCCCTTTCAGTCTGCTTCCTTCTGCCCTTTTTTTTTCTCCGTGGATCCACCTTCCCCCCCCCCTCTTGCTTTTATAGTCTTTTCTCTCTCCGTGGGACCACCTTCTTACCTGTCTGCTTCGGCCTCTCTCCTAGTCGCGGCCTCTCGTCAGTCCGCTCCTGCGCTCTTTGCTTGTTCGCGGCCTGTCTTGCCTGCGGCCTCTTTTCTGTCCGCTGCGGCCTCTCTACTCGTCGCGGCCTCCTTCTCTGTCCGCTGCTCAGATCTGCCTGACCGTGCGGGCTGTCTCCTTCTCGCCTGCATCTTGGTCGCGATCTCCTGCCTTCTCCTGGTCGCGCGACTTGCCTCAGTCCGACGCGACTTGTCTCAGTCCGGCGCGACTTGTCTCAGTCTGACGCGTAAGATCTGCCTGACCGTGCGGGCTGTCTCCTTCTCGCCTGCATCTTGGTCGCGATCTCCTGCCGTCTCCTGGCCGCCCGACTTGTCTCAGTCCGGTGCGGCTTGTCTCAGTCCGCCCGGCTTGTCTCTATCCGCGGCATTCTTCCCTAGTCGTCTAAGGGCTGCGGCCTGTCTCCATGACTTCCTCTGGTACTTCTCCCAGCTCGGCGGCCAGCCCGCCCCCTGTCCATCCGGCCTGTCCTCCAGACCGCCCGGCCTGTTCTGTCGAACTCCGTGACGAGCTCCGGATAACTACCATCTCTCTTTCTGGCAAGAAGAACTTTATTCTTTGGGTACATTCTGTTAGGCGGGTTCTCCAGGCTAAGGGCCTTCTATCGCACCTTACTCAGGCACCTCCTTCTCCAATTACGGATGATTGGCTTCGTAATGACGGCCGTGTTCAGACTTGGATTCTGAACTCCTTGGATGGTGAGCTATATCAAATGGCTATGTACCACGACACCGCCAAGGCTATGTGGGATGAGCTCCATTCCTTGTATTCTGGCCGCGACAGCCTCCAGCATCTTTATGACATCCTCACTGATCTCTTCACTCTCGACACTGGCGGCGCCTCAGATATGACCTCGTTTGTCGCTCGGGCTAAAACGCTTGCTGAAGCCTGGATCCAGCACCAGCCGCCGACCACTGTTCCTGCTGCTCAGCGGGCTCAGAAGGAAGCTGCTTGCATTGCCATCCTTATGGCTCGACTTCCTTCTCATCTTCACAGTCTTCGTGCTCAGGTCCTGGCCGCTCCTTCTACACCCTCCTTTTCGGATGTCTGCTCCATGATTCTCCGAGTCTCGCCTCCTCCAGATCCTCCGGCTCCTTCTCCACCGGCTCTCCTTCAGCATACCCCTCCGCTCTTACCCTCTCCTCCCCCTTCTACTCGGGGGGGGCGGTCGGGCTCGCGGGGCCGTGGAGGTCGTGGCCGGCCAAAGTGCTCCTTCTGCGGGAAGGATGGCCATCTTGAGGCGACTTGTTACAAGAAACTCGGCTACCCCCCTCGCCCGACGGCTTCTGCTGTTACTGACGCTACTCCTCCGGATCTCGAGACCGTCCGTCTTCAGCTCCAGCATCTCCAGGGGCTGTTCAACCCCCCCTCGGCCACCGTCGCCTCCGTCTCCCACACAGGTACTGCTTGTCTCTCCCACAGCCCGGGTTGGATTATGGACTCTGGCGCTACTCATCACATCACTTCGCAACGGCCTGCCCAGTACTCGGATTCTCCTTATCTGAAGTCCATCACCGTGGTCAATGGGGCGCTGGTTCCTGTCTCCGGCTCGGCCGATCTTTTTATCCACCCATCCCTCCCTCTTCGCTCGGCTTTTCATGTTCCGAGTTCCCCTTTTAACTTACTCTCTGTTGGGCGTCTTACGAGTGACCTGAATTGTTCTGTTATATTCACTTCATCTTCCTTTGTTATACAGGATCGGCGGACGCGGACTACCATTGGTAAAGGCCAGCTGCGGAATGGGCTCTACCTTCTCGATGCCTCTCCGATCGCTCTGTCTTCCGTCTCCTCCACTGCCTGGCATCGCCGACTTGGTCATGCCCCTCTGCCAGTTCTTCAGCGGGCTCTTCCAGACCTTTCTTTTACTTCTTTTCAGTGTGATTCATGTATTCTCGGCAAACAGCCTCGTTCTTCGTTTCCTTCGCATTGTACTCGAAGTGCGGCTCCTTTTGATCGTGTTCATTCGGATATTTGGGGACCATTTCGGATTCCTAGTATATGTGGTTATTGTTATTTTCTCACCTTTATTGATGATCATTCACGCACCACGTGGCTCTACTTACTTCGAGAACGCTCCGAGCTTCCCCGGGTGTTTCGGGCATTTGTCCTCGAGACCCGGACGCAATTCAATACCACCCTCAAAACTCTCCGTACTGATAATGCTCGTGAATACACAAGCCACGACTTTACCACCTTATGTTCGGAATATGGGATTCTCCATCAAACCTCTTGCGCGTATACCCCGCAACAAAATGGGGTTGCCGAATGCAAGAACCGTCATTTATTGGATGTTGCACGCTCCCTTATGATCCAAATGCATGTTCCTAAAGCCTACTGGAACTTTGCGGTCTCCACTGCCTGCTTTCTCATCAATCGCCTCCCTTCCTCTGTCCTTAATTATGCGACTCCCTTCAGCATATTGTTTCCCTCCATTCCGGCTTTCCCTCTCTCGCCCCGTATCTTCGGAAGCACCTGCTATGTCCACTGCCTCGGGCCCTCCTCAGATAAATTGGATCCCAGGGCGGCGAAACACATCTTTGTTGGCTACTCCCACACCCAGAAGGGCTATGTTTGTTACTCACCCGCTACCTGCAAGGTCACTGTTTCTGCTGACGTTACCTTCCGGGAAGACGAACCGTTCTTTCCTGCTCCATCCCCAGCTGCTCTACCACCGCCGTCCTTACCCCGTCCCGTTATTCCTGCTACTCCACCACCACCGCTCTCCCCTCCCCCCGCTCCTTCTACCACCAAACCACCCGTTATCCGGGTCTACACTCGTCGCCCTCCCAGTTCCGTTGCCCCTCTGCCGCCGACCTCTGTCGTGGACACTTCGCGTCCCTCTGATCAGGTAACACCCTTCACTGCCCATCCTCTGGAGGCCTACGTCTCTCTTCATCGCCTTTTTCCACCTCTGCACACCTTTGCTACTTCTCTCTCTTTGATTTCTGTTCCTAACTCTGTACAGGAGGCGCTTCAACATCCGGGATGGCGGGCAGCCATGGAAGAGGAGATGTCTGCTCTCTGGGCTAACCAGACATGGACCGTTGTCCCCCTCCCTCCGGGTCAGAAACCGGTAGGGTGCAAGTGGGTCTTTGTCATCAAACATGTTGCTGATGGGACGATCGACCATCTGAAGGCTCGCCTTGTCGCTCGCGGCTTCACTCAACAACAAGGGCTCGACTATGAGGAAACCTTTTCTCCAGTCGTCAAGCTCAATACCGTTCGGGTCCTCCTCTCTGTCGCTGTTCATCGCCAGTGGCCTCTCTTTTAGCTCGATGTCAATAATGCTTTCTTAAATGGGGATCTCCAGGAGACGGTCTACATGCAACAACCGCCCGGGTTTGAGACCACGGGGGAGTCTCAGGTTTGCCGCCTTCGTAAGGCTCTGTATGGTCTCAAACAATCTCCACGGGCCTGGTTTGAGAAATTCAGTAAAGTACTTCGAGTTGTCGGCTTTAGTCGAAGCTCGGCTGGCTTCTCGCTCTTCACTCGTCACCGACCATCAGGGACGGTCCTTCTATTAGTATATGTTGACGACATCATCATCACGGGAGATGACTCACAAGGGATACATGCCGTCAAAGCTCATCTGAACTCGGTCTTTCAGACAAAGGACCTGGGAACTCTGCGATATTTTCTGGGTCTTGAGGTTGCCAGGCGACCGGACGGTCTTATTCCATCTCAACGAAAGTACTGTATTGATCTTCTTCATGATGCTGGTCTCTTAGGGTGTAAGTCATGTGATACCCCCATGGATGTAAACCACAAGCTGTGTGCTCAGGCTTCTGACTCGGATCTTCTTCTCCAGAACCCTGAATATTATCGACGACTTGTTGGAAAGTTGATCTATCTTACTGTTACCAGACCAGATATTTCCTTTGCTGTTGGTCTTGCCAGTCGCTACATGCACTCTCCTCGCAAGTCTCATCTTCTGGCGGTTGAACGCATTCTGAGGTACTTAAAAACAGCCCCGGGTCAAGTACTTGTGTACCGGACTTCCTCGTCTGCTCCTACCTTAGTGGCATACTCTGATGCGGACTATGCGAGCTCTCTTGATGATCGGCGGTCTACTAGTGGTTTCTGCACATACTTTGGGGGACATTTGGTTACATGGAGAAGCAAGAAACAAGCGGTCGTTGTTCGCTCATCGGCTGAGGCAGAATACCGCGCAATGGCATCTGTTGTATCCGAACTCACATGGCTTGAAAGTCTTCTCACTGATCTGGGCGTAAAATTACCTTCTCCTGCTCTACTTCTTTGTGATAGCCAAGCGGCTATACATATCGTCAAGAACCCAGTCTTCCACGAAAGAACGAAGCACATTGAAGTCGATTGTCACTTCGTTCGAGAGAAAGTTCAAATGAAGAAGCTCGATTTAAAGCATGTTCCAGGGACGGAACAAGTTGCAGATGCCCTCACAAAGGCTCTTCCCAAAGCATCCTTCTATCAATTCTTGTCCAAGCTTGGTGCATACGATTTGTACGCTCCAGCTTGCGGGGGAGTGTTAGAATAACCCTTGTATTGGGCCCATGTTTGTTGGCCCATTTATGCTTCTTCTCCTTTAGTCTCACATCTTGTATAGGATTTGTTTCCTCTCTTTCTCTCCTATATATTTGTATACTCTCTTTGTATTTACATACTCAATCAATATACATAAGTTTCGGGCTATTTCTACAGTTTTAAATTCCCATCTTTGGTCTTGAATGCTTGTGTAAGTTTTAGATTTTGATAGTTAACTTGGTGATGAACATTAGTTGAAAATCATATAATTTGGGATATTATTTTGTAAGATTTTGCTCAATTTCTTCACATCTACTTGAAGGATTTATTCGCTAAACATTTGGTCCAAACAATCTTACTTCAATTGTCGTTTCTTGCTTAATATCCTAATCTCAATCTTGTATGTTTGCATTGCTTAAATTTATTTCACCAGTCTATGGCAATTCCTTATCGTAAAGGCTTGAGTGTTGTTGTATTGCAATTCCTTATCGTACAATCGCATGTGCATTGCATCTCCTATACTTTCATTCGCTCATTAGAGTTCCGTTGAGGCGCGCACGCACGCCCCTCACTCGTCCTGCATCAGGAAAGTTTTATGTTGGATGGTAGGAATGTGAGTTAGCATTTGAGTTGAAATCCAGGTTGATGATTGCACCAGTATTGTGCTTACCCTCAGGTGTAGAAGGCTTCAGAATTTACAGTGACGTTCCGGATTAAGGTTTGGGTGTGTCCTTAGGCAGCATGAGAATTTTATAGCATTCGCATAAGACAAATTAAAAACCATGAGAAGAAATACACAGTGCATGACCTTGAGCTAACTGCAATAACTCATGCATTGAAACTTTGGAGACACTACCTTTACAGAGCGCACTGTGAGATCTTAACGAACCATAAAAGCTTAAAGTATTTATTTATGCAACAGGAACTCAATGCGAGCCAGCATGGTGGTTGGAGTTCTTTGTCAGACTATGATGTGAGTATTCAACCCTAGCAAAACACGGTTAGTAGAAGATGCGCTAAGTATAAGAGGTTCAAGTGATGACCTTACCTCTGGTGAGGATAAATTTGTGTGAGCACTAGACATATTGGATATTAGTGTGGTTCCTCATGCCAAAGAGACCAAGGCATCATAAAAGAAGACCTTTAACATTCAACATGACATACTGTTATGCAAGAGAAGAGTCTATGTTCCATATGTTGACCATCTCCAGAAGGACGAACTTGTTGAGTCTCTTAATTCCAGGTATAATATACATCCAAGTAGCACGAATGTTATGAAAACTTACAAAAATTAGTCTGGTAGCTAGGATTGAAAGCATGATGTTGTAAAGTATGTAGGAAAATGCGAGGTTTGCAAATTAGTTAAAGTAGAAAGTCAAAAGTCGAAAGGTAAGTTGCAACCACTTCCAATTCCAAAGTGAAAGTTTGAAGACATTGACGGACTTCATGCATGGTCCACCAAGATTTTGGGGTGGGAATGAACCCTTACGGGTTATAGTGGACCATTTGATTAAGTAGCTCATTTTATTCTAATGAAAGGACAGATCAAGCTCTAACTTTGGATCAATTGTATCATATGTGGATGAGATAATCTGATTGCATGGTGTGTCAAAATTTATAGTTTCAGACAGGGATGGTAGGTTCACTTAATAATATTGGAAATATATTCAAGAACATTTGAGTACAAAGTTAAAGTTTGGCGAAGTCTTTCACCCTCAAACATATCATATGTACAAATGGAGCATAAGAATAGGACCATGGAAGAGTGGTTGAGGATTTGTATTCTGGATTTTGGATGTAAATGGGAAAAGGATGCCATGTTAGTAAAATTCTCCAATAATAATAGCTTCCTGGCAAAATATTGATATGACACAATTCGAATCTCCTTATGGTAGTTATTGCCAAACATTTTGTTGGGCTGAGATAGAAGAAAGGATGTCAAATAAAGAGCCGTGGATTGACAAGGCTGGAGATTGAGTCCAGCTCATTTAGGAGCATTTGAAGAAAGCTCAAGATAGGCAAGCTACATATTACGATCAGAGGTACATAACGATGGAATTTAATGTTGGAGACTTTGTTTATTTGAAGGTCGGAATAGATAAAGATGTTTTCAGATTTAAATAGATGAAGTTGAGTCTTAGACCCTAGGGTCATTAGTCCATTCAAAATACTAGAAAGCATTGGTGAGGTTGCAAACAGGTTATCCTTATCAAAGAAGTTAGGTGGCTTACATGATATGTTCAATGTATCCAAAGGTGGTCAGTAAGGGTGAAACTGGTGTGGTTTGGTGTAGTTTGAGCCCAAACCGCAACCACGCCAAAGGGGATCGATTTTGAACAGTACAAAACCGCATTGCACCAAAACCGTGCGGTGCGGTTTGACATTGGTGTGGTTTGGAATTTGATGAATCACAAAAAGGTAAGAAATTATTTTACTCTCAATTAGGCATATGATGAATCACAAGTGTTCGTTTTCATAGATCTATGTATCTATATGTAAATGCATGAATAATATGAGAAACATCAGAATAAGCATTTTTCTTTGAGACAACACAGTGAAAACATAACTAAGTATTATATCATGTTAGCATGGAACATGCATGCTAGACTTTAGTAACATTTCAATAAGACATGAATGAAGGAACGAATTAAGTAACAAGCCCTAGACTAGTGGGTTTATGTGCATTTCATGCTAGAATGACTTGGCCAACCACTAAATGGAACTCTTAGACTAATGGGCTTATGCGAATGTCATGATAAAATGATCGGGTTGACCACTAGATAGAACTCTTAGACTAGTGGGCTTATGTGAAAGCCATGCTGGAATATGCAAACTAACTACTAGATGCATTATTAGGGGGCATAATAGGTGTTTTCTTTAATAATTGATGGATGTACATTATCATACGCATAGGGCACAATAGAACCATATGAGCCTTAAAGGTGGACGACCCTTTTTCGATGTACGAAAATAGTTAGATGTGAGTTGGTATCGAGTACTATGGACGCATCAGAGCACCTCATCAATGGAAACTCAAATTTCAGGATGTGCTTAGTAACTTTAGAACATGAAGTGAAAAATATGAACATGAATATTTTCAACTATAAAGAGGCTGAAAGATTTTTGCATGGGTCCATCATATTTGAGACCACTCTAGGGGACCCGAGTATCCAAGTCATGCAACTTGAGCACGTACCTAGGCCAAGGATCGATGCAAAAGCAACAACCACAATGAAAGTTGACTGTATTCATCTAGCTTTAGCAAGCAGGATGTGGTTGCTTTTTCCATGAGTGCCAAAGATCACAATGATGTCTCAATACCTAACAACAGCCGACACAAAAGTGGCACGTTTGATGAGCATGGAGGTATGGGATAGTGATTTCCATCGTCATGGATATCGGCTTCACGATGGCTACGAAAATTAGCATAACACCTTTTAAATAGGAGATGGATGAAAGGGTCTAAAGGAAGACACTCTGTAAAAGTTTCAAAGGAAGACACTCTGTAAAAGTTTCAAAGGAAGACACTCTGTAAAAGTTTCGAAGGAAGACACGCGACACGATGTGTAATCATGGGAACTTGAAGCTTGAAACAATCCTTAGGCTAGTTTGAATAATTATGCTAGCACCAAAGATGAGTGACTCTTAGCAAAGAAACCTACTTTTCATTGGCATTAACAATAAGTGGTTTGGAGTCACCATTGGCAGCAAGCAACAACAAAGAAAACATCATATGTTTGTAAATGGTTGAAACAACTTCCCATATTCCATTAGGTGGGGCTAGTAGGTGTCGACGATTAAGAATTGTGAAATATGTCGAGTATCATTCTCCACTGGCATCTACAATTAAGAGATATTGTGATGTTATTGACTGTATTGACATTTTTGATACATTGTTGGGACAACATTAGAATACGATGCAAGCTCCATACATGATGTAGACTCCAAACCTACTAAGTGGAGTAAGAAGAGGTGAATTTCACATCCACCCCATCCAAAAAATGTCCCAACTCAATATACACACAGCAGAAAAAATATCATTTCATCGAGTCAATATGTAAAGTTCATGTGCTAATTGTTAAAGGGATATCGCCATTTTTGTCTTCATCGAAGTCATGTGTACACATGAGTTACCGAAGAGTATCACTTCTAATTGAAATTCCAAGTTCCCGAGTTATTTTGGTGAAGTATCTAGAAGATTTTGGTATTTTGGTAGAATTTAGTAGCACTTCTCAATAATAGATCGATGGAGAAACTGAGTTGGTCAATAAAACATTAAGAAACATGGTGAGGAGATTTATAGAGAGACCAAAACAACATGATCACTAGTCAAAGGAAAGATAGTCATTCAACATCATATATTCCAAATCGCCAAACTATACTATGGATCAACATGGTTTATCAAACTTGCAAAGAGCGCAATAGAATTAGACTTGCAAATCAAATTTCTAAATTTCATGTTTAAGTGAAAAAACATGGAAAACGTTACACAAATACACGGGCGACAAACACATAATAAAAAAGGTTTATAATGTTGACAATATAGTTATGTTATACCTCCTCCAAGAAAGAAATTCGATTGGACAGTGTCACAGAGTCCAGACAAGGAAGGTAGGTCTTCAGAGTGTTGCATAAAATCAATGGCAACGTTTAAACTCACGACCTACCTGATTCAAGGGGAATTCGGCAACCTTCACTTTCTCTAGCTTATCCATGAATAACACCAACGAGAAACCATTGTAGTAGTTGCAGACACCAAAAATTTGAGGTTGGGTTCTCTTCAAGAAGAGGGGTCTAACGCGGACAACAACAAAATTGAAAATCCCAATCACTTGAAATCGACTAGCCAAATTATTCTATTTAGCATATGTTAGCACATTACTTTGAAAAGCTCTTCCTTAGGCATGGTAACTCAAAGCTAGTTCCGCTTTTGTAACTTGAACTTATTAATCTCTGACATGTTAAATTAGAAATTACTTCCTTTATTTATACAGTGTAATTAATTACACATCTAGCAAGAGCGGATTCATGTAATATACATGGTCAGAAAGTAAATGCATTTGAATCTAAATGTATTGTGTGTGCTTGCGAGTGATGACTAAGAACTCCAACCTAATTCGTGTGAAGGTAGTGCCCTCATTGGTTGGTGTTTTAAAACTTACGTCATTGGAACCTAACCAAGTGAAAAGAAATAAACTAAACCATGGATCCCAACATAAAGCAACCAACAAAACGGTAGTGTAAGGAGAAAATTCAATCAATAAATGACACGAATTAACAGACCCATGTAAAAAAAACATATTTCTTAACAAGCTAAACTACCATTAACCGTTGAAGCATTTTTTTTCTCACACGTTCCTACTTATCCACAAAGAGAGGTAGCATACTTATAAATTAAGCATTTCATGCTGCAAAAGGATGACTTAATAATAGTTACCAAAAAACTTTTTGCTTAATGCACTTAAAACATCCTACAATACCTTCAAAGAAGGAAATAGCTTGGGTTCTGTAGGATTCTCTAGATCCCAGATGCAGATTTCACCTTTATCTGCCCCAGAAGCAAGTAGCTTCGGCTCATGTGGATTGAATTCCAAACCACGGACCTGCGATAGAGAACAAAATTTGCAGGAAAAGGGTGGACACACGAAATACACACAAAAAATCTCTATATAACTGATCTTATTTAATCAAATTATTAGTACCGGCCCAGTGTGCTTCTCAAGTCGTACAACAAAAGCGTCCTCATTCCCTTCCGAACTGCATACAAAGGTTTAAAAAATCAAATTTAATTGCCAAATTGGGCCAAAGGTTAAAAGATCAATGAACCGCTCTTGAAGAATAGTGAACGGGAATCAAAATTCACTCAACGCAATGTATATTTTCCGCAAGTAAATTTAGCATAGCGAATACCCGATCAGATTCGCAGGATTCCACACGCTAATGGTGCCATCGACAAGGCCTCCGGCAATGAGGCCGAGAGAGTACTCGGTAGAGCCGGATTTGGGTTTCCCCCATGAGAGGCGATTGAAACGGTCGCTGCTAGGACAAGCACCAACGACGGGTAGCTCCTGGCTATCAGATTGGAAGTCCAACTTGAAGATCTCCAGGTTGGCCGACGAGCTGAAGGACAGATCAACAGCGCCGGCCACCGTTCCCGCGGCGATATATGGTGCATCCGGAGCGAACGCCGCGAGGGCCGATCGAGGGGCGCTCTTGATGCATGCCATGGAGGAGATTGGGAATCTCGACAGGCAGGATTAGATCTAGGGTTTCCTGCTGCCGTCGGTTATCTCGGGGGGAAGGGGACAATTTAGAGGAGGAAAGGGCGGAAGTGAGAAAAAAATGAAAATGAAGCAGAAAACAGAGAAGGATTCCAAATTTTATGTAGAGAGAGAACCCAACTTCGCTGTTTTCTCTGTGCTTGCAACAGAGATGAACATGCATGGATTGGACCGGTTGGATCCGGGCTTTTCACAATTTGGATTTGGGCCGGGCCCGGTGTGCCCTGGGCTCGGATTCTCTCTCAAAGAGGAGCCTGCTATGGCCCACAAGACGGCCGCCCGGTTTTTTAACATTTCAAAAATATATATTAATTAATTTTTAAAAAAAATAAATATTTTCATTATATTGAAATCGCGCAGGCGGGCGTGATTTCATTGAAATCTCTCCCAGGCGTGATTTCATTAAATGAAACTCAGCCTCGATGGGATTCATTAAATGAAATCTCACCCAAGTGGGAATTCATTAATGAAATCCGGCCTAAGGTGAGATTTTTTCTCTGGGCATACCTTTGCTTGGGCCCGAGCTTAATCTAGGCCTGAAAACCGGGCTTTGCCCTGCTCGGCCCGAGCCAAGCAAATGCCTTATATCGGGTCCTTTAAGGCCCCAAATTCTGGCCTAGGCCCGGTCGGGCTTTTCACGGGCCGGCCCCCTGGGCCCGATCTTTTTGAACACGACTTTTCTAGATTAAATTTTTTAAAACATTTTTTTGTCAATACAAAATTAAAATTATTTATTTATTAATAGAAAAATAATGTGACCCATAAAATAAAAAAGTATTTCTTTTCAAAAGAAAAGATAGAGAGTTCATATTGATGAAAACATGATTAATCAATGTCATTGTTCTCTTTCATGTATATATAGGATATTAAGTTACTAGGCACCCTAGATAATAGGTCTATAAAAATATTTGTTTTGCATATGACAATGGATAGACGTGCAAAACCCTAGTGGATAGACCCTGCCACTCGAGGATATCAGTTCGACGATTTGTCGAAATCATTGAGTTCGTCGAGCGCGGATCGATGAACGCCACTATCACCATCAGGCGATACCCACTGTCGCCCGACAATTATGACAAAAGTTCTGCTATCAATTTTGGGGTGTTACAACCCTCCCCTCCTTACAGAAATTTCGACCCAAAATTTGCTTACAGCTATAAGGATAACAACAACTTAACAGTTACAACAACTTTTTATTCATGCAAACAATGTTATAACAAATTACACAAACAACTCGGGATATTCATCACGCATGGTATGCTCACGCCCTCATGTTAGCTCTTTGCGGCCACAATTGTTCCACCTGACTTTGATCATCCTGATTGTCTTATTTTGCAGTTGCTTAACCGCTTTATCCTCGATCTGAATGGGTCTAACCTTCATCGTTAGCCCAGATTCGACCGGTACGCGATCATTCGCAATTACTTGAGCTGGATCTTTCACGGCTTTTCGAAGCACTGATATGTGGAACACATCATGCAATCCACTCAATTCTGCCGAAAGAGCTAGCCGATAGGCGGCTTCTCCAACTCCTTTTGAGTAAAGATGTGGACAGTCAAAGCACAATAGTCTGCAAAGCATGCAATTCAGTGGCTAAGTCCACAGGCGTTGAGTGAAGGCAGTTCACTCAACGTCACACAACAAGAAGTGTCGTGTGATGTCAATTCTTCAGCATTGGCAAGGAGAAAATTTGACCAAGTCCAGAAGCGTCGAGCAAAGACAGCTCATGTAATGCCCCGAGAAGAATCGTCGAGTGATGAAGGCTCATTCGACGCCTAAACTGTTAAGAATACAAAAGTCTAGATGACATAGAGTGATGAAGACTCACTCAATTCCTGGTGATAAAATCTGTCTAAGTATTTTACCGTTGAGTGATGAAGGCTCACTCACTCAACGCCGTCGTTGTTGTCACCACAGCATTCATCATTGCCATTGTTGATGGCCTTGCCCAAGCTGCCCAAACCTCCCGGCGGCAGGGTCATCATATTCCAAAAATTGATGATTCTGATCATTCCGGGTGACCGGAATCATGCACTCTTATTCGCCCTATTCAATTGCATAGAGGGCACAATTACTTTTGTGTCCTTCTAAAAACTATAAAATGACTCTGGACCTTCATTTGCATTCACAGAGGAAAAAAGGAGAAGGGAAATCTCTACGGTTTTTTGGTGTAGACTTGGCTGACTGCTCATTCTACCGCTTAATGTGCACTCCGTTTGTGATAGTTTTGTTTCCATGATTGCTCCCGCGAGCGCTCCTCAACACTTAGATTTTCTCAAGATTGGACACTTAAAAGACTAGTAAATGAGCAGTGGCATGTCACCCTCCTAAAACTCGAACTCACGTACTCATCTACAAATAATTGATTTCGTCAGAATTGGGGCATGGCCCCATGTTTTTTCCTCTTTTTGAGTTTTCCACGTAAAAATATTGTTGTTTGTTGTAGGTTCTTTTTTTTACTATTAATGTGTTTAGCTCATTTTCGAGTTAAGACGGTTCGATTCTTTCAGTCTGTGGGAGCGCTAAGTGACCTACAACAATTTGGCATCATCTGTGGAAAAGGTGTTCACAATACTCTGAAGAACTTCTGAATACCATACTCGCTCCGTGGAGTACTCTCAGCTGATAGGAATAATAAGAAGTACTTGCACATCCAATAGGGTTATTCCCAAGGAACGGGCCAATCAAGCTCCTTCAAACTCACTTGCCAACAACACACTGCTCCTTGAGGAAGTCATCACCGCGCTAGCAACATTCGTGGATAAGTGTGTGTGCCTGATGAAAGAGTGTTAGAATGGGGTGCTCACTTTACTAAATTTATGGGCCTCTTGAGCCCCCAAACTGACCCTCACGACAGTCAACCACTATTGCATCCAATTTATGTCTTGCCTGAGGGCGCTACTCGCATCAAGGACACGACTGAGGATAAGTTATCTAATGCCACATATTTTATGCATCCAACACTGCCACGCAGGACTCATGGGTATGGACAGTATGATCTCCTTATGAGAGGGGTAGGTGATAGACAAGCTGATAGAATAGTTACTCGCATAGAGGCACATCGACGACGGGTTGAATGTAGTCAGAAAAATAAGAAAGAACAAGATCCATTGTTGATGCCTAAGAGAAGTAATTGGTGTCACATCGACTCCTGGCGAGGCGGGGGCACTAACTGCATCAGAACCTCGCCCCCCCCCCCCCCCCCCCCCCCCACCCCAAATGTTTCTCGGACAGACATCTTACTTGTCATCTTTGATCAAGCAGCTCTTTAGAGGCTTGGGTCACTTGCCCCGAACTTGGGATCAATACAGTACTTTGAATTTCATGTAGGTCTCGAACATAATATAGAAGATTGTATGCTCTTGTAGAAAAATATTAAATGGTTTATTCATCTGGTATCCTTAGAAATTTTTTGCAAGCACGAGCGTTGTAATTGTCGAACCTAAATGAGCTCGCAGGGGAGAAATTCTGGCAGTGATCATTCTGATCGGAAGTCGGTACCCCACTCATGAAACATTCAGAGCACCCGACCTGTCTAACAATATTTCATGTTTTCAATAACCATGAATAATCCACGAGTATTTTCCTCGTGCGCACAGAGTCCCAAATGCGTCCTTGGGGTGGACCTGCATGTAACTTCTCACTTGTTAAACAATAATCTTGCACGCAGTCTCGCAAAATGATAACCTCTCTCCTGTGTGGGAAGCACCTCTCTTTGTCACCACGATCGTGATGCATGGCACGTCCAAGCTAAGGGTACCAGCTGGAAGGTTATTACCCACACCTTGAATGTGTATAATTCGTGTCACTTTTACCAATGTTCTGCCTTTATATTTTATTCCTTCCGTTGATTACATAAGTAGTGAGCCCAAGCTTACATAAAAAATTACTACAATTGTTTTTTGACTTCATTTATGATGCAGGCATCGGGAAATGAATCTTCATAGAATAAGACCACAACCTCTGGTAAAAAAGGGGTCCCCCCCCCACACACACTACACGACGTAGTGTGCATGCATCCTACAATCACTCCAGCAGGAAAATGGTCAGTACGCATCAAAAATGGACATAACATAAAAGGCCAAAATAAAGGAGCGGATCCAAAACTCAGAAGTAGACATCAATGATATATATAAGAGCAAATCTAATATACAACGATGTTACATTGCACCCCATACAATAATTACAAAGCAATAAATATGAAACAATATGAAACATGTAAAAAACAAGATCGGTCACCTACCAAGTTATCCCTCAATATCGACTTTAGGGCAGTTATCCTATAAAGTGCCATCCATGCAGAGGTCTACAACACTGCACTCTGCCCTCCTCAAATCTAAGTGAAGACCCTTACCAAAGCCCATTCGGAACACGATCTCACACTCATCCTCCAGGTGCTGGTCTACCTCAATAATCGTGACCTATACCCAGACTTCCTCTACGATCCGAGAACACTCCAAAAAGGCAAGGGAATCCATGTAGCCATTAACTGCAGCAGCTCTAATATCATCATCTTGTCGAGGAAAGACAAGCTTGGCTACATCGTCCCTCGAGCGTGGCGCCTAGACCTCCTTATGGGTCATTTGTGCCTCTGCAGCCGCGAGTGCACTAAAAGCCTCCTTCTGAGTCTTCGCAACCACCTTAGCATCCTCATGTAATGTCTCGATCTCAGCTAAGGTAGAGACAAGGTTAGACTCCAATCACTCTCAGAGAGAAAGCGCCCATATCCCCCCTCCTATTCGCCTCTAAATACTCCCACATACCTTGGCGCTTCTACTAAAGGGCCAAAAATTCATCTTTAAATGTCACATAATGGCTATTCCATGTTTGGATGATGTCACACGGCTCTCTAATCTGAATAACGATGAACGAAAAATTAAAACTAAAAAAAACATTCAATGCCACAACAAAATTAAATAGTGTAAATTTACCTTTTACATAGTGACTTGCAAAGAGACGAACGGATGCTTCTTACACTTTGCAACCACAAAAGTTGAAGCATGCCTAACTCGAGTTAGTGGCTCGATAGTAGGGGTCGCAAGAATTTCCTTAACATCAGAGTCAAGAAGAGTGTTCTTGTAATAATCCATTTAAAAATAAAATATAATAACATAAGGACATATTTGTAAATAGGATGTTAGGTTCTCCCTTATACTCAGTAGTAGCCCCCCACCCTCGCTGATCCCTTTTAATTTATATTTGGCACTAGGTTTATATTTTTCCTGCACATTCACGTCACTCTCGTCTCCCAATTTCCGCAAGATGCTCTCTTATCACTCACCCCTCTTCTCCCGTGGACGGAGGCCCTCCTGCTCGATCCTCCCACATTAGTTGGCAATCGCCTCCTATACCCCCATTATGCAGGCTGACAACATTTGTTTTCTCCTCCATGGGGCTGGCAGCATCAACCACTCCGTCCTCCGAGAGACGACAACTCTAGTTTCCCCTCCCTTTTATATTCGTTGATGATTGTGAGAGGGACATCTAAGGTTACTTTCACTCTTTTCCTTGAGCTCAGATTTGGTTTCCTTAGGTAAGAACCTCCCTCCTCTCCTCCTCTACTTGGATTTTCTTAATCCTCCATGATTTATTTGTGCTCCAAATTTGCATATATCTTGTGATTTAAGTTCAGGCCCATCTTACAATCGACTGACCATTATTTATTTGTGATCTCCGACGCCGCTCATCGAATCAATTAGTGAGATCACTCAAAATCCCTTCTAATTTTCTGTTTACCTAGCCAAAGCATTGTCAGATCTTTGATTCTTCGTGGTTGTCTCATCTCCCTTCGCTTTTAAGGGAGATAAATCGCTAAACACTCTTATGCTTACGTTATGTGATATTAATTACATGTGCTAGCATAGGGTTTTCCGTTAATCAAAATATCATCCAGGATTGTGCTTGAATAGGTCTGAGATAAAGTTTCTAAATTTTGCTTGCGCCGCTTGTCCGTCACTATCAGTTCAGTCTTACTAAAAGCAAGTAGAGATATCCATCTTGCTTGCAAACATGAACTTAAGTTCATGCATCCATCTTATATTTATAAATTTTACTCTTGAATACCCGAATCTTTAAATTAGTATCATGTCTTAATATACTGGGAATCAAAAACTATGGATCATTTAATTCATTAATATCATAAGTAATCATTGACATGTAGTGTTTAATTAATACAACTACTTAACTTGAGATCCTTCTTGAAATCATAATGGGAACAAATAACCAGTCATAGCGAGCATGAACTCTCTGGCTCAAGGGTGGGGTTCGCAGGAGCTGCCCCTTAGAAATCACAAATAAAAATTTTGAATCTCTGATAAGTCCTGAATGTAATCTTGAATATGTCAAAATCATGAATCTTGTGCATCATATAAAAACACCTACATCTTTAATTTGTTACAGCTTATGCATCACATGAATGAATATATGTCACACTCTGGATTATGTTAATAATTCCTATTGTTTCTTCTTGATCTCCTTATTTGTCTGTTTTGCTAGATTTGCTTCATGAGAATTAGTATACGTACATTTCTGATTACGTCCTAGTTATGTATTTTATTTTACTTGCTTTTATCAACGTTTTGAGGCAAATTTCTTTTTGTTTTATAATTTGTCTTAGCAGCGTGAATGTTCTGTCTACTACATGAGAATGATTCACGTAAAGTCCCTGCTCCTGGAGATTTATCTTATTTCGGATTGTGTTAGGTTCTATGTTATATTTCTCTTCTTTTTTGGTATTGCTTAGTCATTTTCTCTTAATTCATGGATAACTGCTAGGTTAAAAATTATGTACTAGATTTGAATATATCGCATATTCATTTTCTTTGAGATTTTTATTGCACGAAATTTATAACAACACTTTGTATTGTGAGTTTTAATAAAATGCACATGTATTTAACTTTTTATAGCTATACTCTAAAGCTTTCACATAAAAATAATAATTTTTTCTCTAAATTGTTTATTTTAAATCTAATAATACTAAATCAACTCTCATCTAACTGATATGAAATTCCTTTCTCCCATATCTATGACATCTCGTCTCACCCGAAGCGCACTCTGACTTTTATTTTTTAACGGGTCAAGGTAGTTAGTATTGGAGGGAGGTTGAAATTCCAAAGATAAAATATTTTATAATTTTCACATATTTTGAATTTGCATTTTATAAGTATATATATGCATCATTTTTTTCACTTATCATGTCATTGTCTGTTGTTATCGGTTAAAACACTCACACTACACCCATAGTCATGAGTAATATGCACATAAATGTTAAGGGGTTATGACAAACTTAACATTTTACGTGCATATAAATTTTCACTATGTTATACACCGTCTGTGAATTTTAAATGAATATTGGTAATTTAATATTTTCAAGTGTGGTGATATTAGTTACATTATATGCATGACAAATTAATTGATATGAACACTTATCATTGTATGTGTATCTATTTATGGACATTTTTAAGAATTTATTTTATGCACAATTGCATTGCATACATGTCATAACTTACTGCACAAGTGTTAAAATAAAAATAAGAGATAATGTTTGTACACATGAATTTACTAATTATTTACTATTGCACCGGATTCTATTGTTGTATTTACATGATCATTATTTAGAGTTAATCAATAAAAATGATATAATTACTACATGATTTACTTATCCGACAGTATTAAAATGTTAGGACCTCTAATCTCAACCATGTATGTTCTACTTGACGATCAATCTTATCTGATTCTCTTGTATCTCTTTCTAGATGGCTCCTAAGTGGTCGAGTTGCAAGCAGATACAAGGGAAGCTTCTGGAGATATTATTGCTCGTCTTTTAAGGCAGATTCTCGGTCGCCTCATTCGTCTAGAAGAGATCGCCAAACTCCTGATCCAGCCTCTGGTTTTGGACGAGTAGGGAGAGCTAGAGTAGTTATCATTGTTCACCCTCCTGGAGCCACCCCTCTTGCATCTAATCCTGGAATTGGCTCTCTTGCCATCAACCTGATGACCCCATTCGTGTCAAATCTAACTGCTCCGCATGTAGTGATGGCATATACTCTGGCATTCAAAAGGTGAAAGCCTCCATCTTATAATGCCAATTGTGACTACTTCATCATATCAGAGTGGCTCTCTTAGATTGAGAAGCACTTGGAGTATGTTAGAGTTTCAGAGGCTCAGTAGGTTCTTCATATGGCCTATCAACTGACTGAGGATGCTTATACATAGTTGCTTCAGTGCCGCAATCTCCCTAATCATGCTACCATAGCCAAGGGTCAATTCAACGAAGCTATCATGGAGACGTTTCTCGCTTCTGTGGAGCGGGATAGGCTGTCTAAGAAGTTCTTGTCCCTCTAGTAGCCCGACAAGACAGTGTCTGAGTACGAAAAGGAGTTCTCCCACATATCCCTCCTTATTGTGGAGTTGGTGTTAGATGAGAACAAGATGATCAATCATCTTATGAAGACTCCATTATAATTTTTTCGCTAGTATGTGGTAACTCATGGTGCCACCAATTACGTCAAGACTATGGAAGCTGCCTTACAAGTGAAAGCTATTGCGCTGGAGTGTATTGCTAAGAAGTTTCAACATGGTACAAGCAATGTCACCATATCCGATCTCAAGTGAAATGGTGCTCCATCTTAGGAGCAAGGCCACAAGTCAAAGAGGTGTGTGCCTTTTGCCATAAGGTGGGTCATGCCGCGCAAGTCTGTCGCACCCACTTAAAGGAGCAGAAGATGGTTATCACTGCACAACAACCTTAGACGATGCTTGCATTTGCCTTCACTGTGTAACGCCTCCCCTGTAATGACCATATAATATGGGTCCGGCCGGGGCCACAACATACAAACTTCACAGCTTTAGCATTATAAGATGATATTAAGAACTACCCAACTCAAAATTCAGAAATAAGATAGTGAAAACACAAAACAACTAGAAGTTATCCACTAATATAAGAGTACGAAGCGGTCTTAAGGCCATACATATACAAATGTCTAAAACTGAAACAACTAAAAGCAGAGTAATGTGATTTAGCACTACTAAGATACCTCGGCATGCAAGCCGGATTACAATGCATTAAGCATAAGCATTTATCAACTTAAGAGTACAACAAAAGAGAACACTTTATGAACCTTAGGCCTTTTCGACCGGCGAGCTTGCTCCAGCATGTGCACCTTGCCCTTTAAAAAAATTGTTGTAATGTGGGTCAGCAAAGGCTGACCTCAATTGTGTAACCAACACATCTCCTCCTGGTCATCCCTAACGGACCCTGGGGAACTTCATCAACTTATAGGTCAGCACTTCGTATACAAATGTATATATACATAAAGAGTAAAGAAACAGATTGGGATGTCACAACATCAAACACGTTTCTAGGTTGGGCATTTAATAAAAAAGGGGCCTACAATGTAGCATGTATGCAAACCTGGGTTTCACCCAAGACACCCTATAGCGCATGAATCTAACTTATAATCACGCATTATCACATCACATCACACGGGTATTTGCATTTTCCACTAATAACATTCAAGCCGCCACACCGAACTCTTGTATACACCCCACCCACTCGTGGGTCTCAAAACCCGGGCTTGCCTGCAAGCTCTGACTTCTTACGTCAGGATTCCGTCACATAAACGAACTGATGCTAAGAACCATTGCTTGACCCCACCCGCTTATGGGCTTCATCGCCCGGGCTTGTCAAAAGCTTGGCATTCTCGTCAGTTTCTCAGAAGGGTACTTGTCTCGTCGGGACACTCGACATACATGACTTGCACGTCACGTGCTAGCCAACTGACCACAGAGACAAAGTTGCTCCTTCATACATCACTCAACGAACATAGTCTTTCCCACCCTAATCCACCATTCGTTCTCGTATAAAATAAGTGGGTCAAACATCACAAATGACATCGTGTTGCAAACGGATTTCTAGCAAAATCCTTAATGTTCGTTATGCAACATCACTGAGTCGGACTAACGGTCATGACTATGACTTCACGCACAATGCCTAATCCACTAACGAAGCAGATTTCTAGTGCAACATCATGTCGGGGACGAACACAATTGACCCGGTGGTTTTTCTTGAACCATGGTGACTCGTACCTCTCTCATTTGAGAGATCTGGTGCCTAAAAAGCTTGAAAGTAAGCAAGAATTAAACGTATGTTATGCACACATCCTAAAGACCGAGAGGAGAAGTGTCATTATCTTACGACTCATCTTCCTCGCCGTGGAGATCTTGATTTGCACGGATGAAAGTGTGTGTCTTCAAGTCCTCTCTACGGATCTGGCCTCAGATCGATGAACGGAGGCTCGAAGCTGCGTCAAAGTCGGAAGATACTAAAAGTTCACCTAGTGTCAACTACCTTCACCTATGGGGGGGGGGGGGGGAATAGGTGACTTGCAGCGTTTTTGCAGAATTAAAATTGTACCTGCACAAGATAACAAAACAGCACAGCAAAGAAAGGACACAAGCAATTTATAGTGGTTCCCCGATTTGGGTACATCCACTTTCCCCCTTCGACCTATCTCCCAACAAGGGACGACTCGGTCACTTCACCAACAGGATTGAAATCCAATCCTTGCACTATCGGAAGGAACCCTTCCACACGTAGGAGACAACACTCCCACAACACGGGTTGCACCCAACCCTTACAACTAGAAACCAGCGTTCCTTTACAACAAAAATGAAACAAGAATGTATAAGAAATACAAACAACTTTTGGAGATTAAGGTGTCCCTCGTTGTTCGATGACGTGTTCTTGAAGTCAACGAAGAGTCCACAACCCTAGATCTCTCTTGGAGAGAATCTCCCCGAAACCGGCGGCGGCAAGAAGGGCGGCAGCTCGGTTCACGGAATCGGCGGCGACAACGGTGTGTGGCTGCTGTACTTTGGAGACTCAATCTTCGTAGCAAAGCTAGCAAGGTCTACCAACGGTCACACTAGGATCGATCGTCTCGATCGATTCGGAAGGGGAAGGTTTTCCCGATCAACGAATCAAGAGACAAAGGATCTCTGGTTAGACGCGTGAGATGTTATGCTTGGCTAAGCTTCTGTCGCCGGGAGATCTGGAAGAAACCACGATCAAATGGCCGGCGATCGACTAGCACGAGCGGCGACGGCGGCGGAGCAGGTATCGCGATCTTGGTCACGTCGGAGGCTCGTGAATATTTTTCTGTGTTTTTTGACTGTTCAAAATACGCGTGTATTTATACGGTAGAATACTCCTTTATGACCGTTATGGGTCCCACCTGAAGAAACCCTAACAGCGGTTCAAATCAGCGACTTAACGTTTGATCCGGTCCAGCGGGATCCAGAAAATCGTCTAAGGTAAAATCGACGAGAATCGAAGGTGATTCTCGTCGAATCGGCGAGAATCGAAGGTGGTTCTCGTCGATTCGGCGAGAATCAAAGGTGATTCTCGTCGATTTTGACTTATTGGCACGCTCTGATTTAGCCGGATAGAGACGGCGAGAATCAGCCAGTGATTCTCGTCGAATAATACTTGGATGATTTTTCGTCTTTCCGCCTATGAGCTGCTCTTTGACTCATCCTTGCTCCTTGTCTGCTCTTGCATTATCACAGCCCTATACTTGAAAATAAGTACACTCCAATAGAGAGAATACACGTAGGCCAACACACTGATCTGCTCAACGAGTGATTACGTCGCGCAGACCCGTGTATCTTGACCTACTGCACCCTGACATTGGTGTGTACCTAGCGTGGAATAACTGCAAGCACAACTTGAAAGATTTCATCAAATACATTGTCTATTTACCTTAGCTTGTTCAGGGGCTTCTTCAAATCAGGTACGTTGTGGATACAATACCCAACAATCTCCCCCTATTTGAAGAAGCCTAAACCCTACAAGCTAAGGTGAATAGAGCGTATGAGAATGAAAAGCATGAACGTAAAATGGAGTTGAGAGAGATAGTCATTACCAATACCAATTTCTTGAGAGCAAACTTGGAGCCACCTTAGCCTTACCCGAGAGGGTAATATATCTCCCCCTTTTCGGCTTCTGCAAATCTGGGTCTGTTGCATATGACCCCTTGCTCCCCCTCAGATCTTGCACTTGTGCGCACACTTGAGTTCCTGACAGAGGCTCCCCCTAGATGCATGAGCCTGGAGCTTCTGTAGTCTTCATTCCTCATAGTTTAGCATCCCCAATTCAGTTTTGAAAAGACTGAACTTGGCTTCGTCTAAGGGCTTTGTGAAAATATCTGCAATCTGCTTGTCCGTGGGGACATAACAGAGAGAGATGTCCTTGTTCTCCACGTGCTCCTGAATAAAGTGGTAGCGCACTTCAATATGCTTCGTTCTGCTGTGCGATACCGGATTGTTGGCAATTGCAATTGCACTGGAGGAGTCGCAGTACATTGGTACTTCCTTGAACTGAAGGTCGTAGTCGGCTAACTGGTTTCTGATCCATAGGAGTTGTGCGCAACAGCTGCCTGCCGAGATATACTCAGACTCTGCTGTGGAGGTTGCTACACAATTCTGTTTCTTGCTATTCCATGAAATAAGCCTTCTTCCGAGGAATTGACACGTCCTGGAAGTGCTTTTCCTGTCATCCCTACTCCCTGCAAAATCAGCATCTGAAAAACCTATTAGCTCGACATCATTGTTTCTCGGGTACCACAAGCCAAGATTCGGAGTACCTCTAAGGTATCTGAGAATTCGCTTTGCAGCGATATAGTGAGATTCCTTAGTGTTCACCTGATATCTGGCACAGACACATGTGGAGAACATGATATCCGGTCTACTGGCAGTAAGTTAGAGCAGGGATCCAATGATGCTTCTATATTTGGTTTCATCGAAAGGTTTGCCTTTCTCATCCTTATCCAGAGACAACGTGGATCCCATTGGAGTCCTCATAGAGGTTGCATTCTCCATACTGAATTTCCTGAGGAGTTCATCTGTGAACTTCGTCTGAGAGATGAAGATTCCATCCTCAGACTGTTTCACTTGAAGTCCCAAGAAATACTTTAGCTCTCTCATACTGCTCATTTCAAACTTTCCTTGCATAAGTTTAGAAAACTTTTTGCAAAGATTGTTGTCCGTTGAGCCGAATATAATGTCATCGACATAGATTTGCACCAGCAAAATCTTGCCTTTGACTTTCCTGAGAAACAATGTCTTATCTATTTTACCTCTAGAGAACTTGTTCTCAAGAAGAAAACTAGATAAGGTCTCATACCAAGCTCGTGGAGCTTGTTTTAAACCATATAAAGCTTTATTAAAAAAATATACATGATTGGGATAAGTAGGATTGACAAAACCTGGGGGTTGAGCGACGTATACTTCCTCTTTTAGGTCCCCGTTCAAGAATGCTGATTTCACATCCATTTGATAGACTATGAATCCTTTGTGCGAAGCATACGCCAGGAACAATCTGATTGCCTCGAGCCTTGCCACTGGTGCAAAGGTCTGGTCGAAGTCAATCCCATCCTCCTGTCGGTAACCTTGAGCCACCAGCCTGGCCTTGTTCTTTATGATGACACCATATTCATCCAGTTTATTTCTGAAGATCCACTTGGTGCCAATCACATTCTGCTTTTGTGTTCTGGGAACCAGCGTCCAAACGCTGCATCGTTCGAATTGATGCAGTTCATCTTGTATGGCCAAAATCCATGCTGCATATTTGTTCGCCTCGGCGAACTTCTTTGGCTCAACCTGCGACAGGAAACTAAGATGCAAAATCTCGTTAATAGTACCTCTTCGAGTTCTGACACCGTCACGAGGATCTCTAATTATCTGATCTCTAGGATGATCCCTCACGTGCCGGAGCTCTAGAAGTCTGGCGTCTGGAGCTACGACTACTTCTTGGGCTTCTCCTTCTTATAAGAGATTTTCTTCATTTTGATCTTCAACATTCCCAGTTGACGTTGAGGTGGAAACTTTGACGTACTTAGGAGTTTCATCTTTAGCGGTCTCATCGAGACACAGCTGATCAAGTCGTGCACCTGCATCTTCAAGGATACCGCTGGAAGAATTGCTGTTAAGCAAGCTTCCTTCATCAAATACAACATTAATTGATTCCTCTACCACTAGGGTTTTCTTATTGAAGACCCTATATGCCCGACTGTGGGAACTATAGCCCATGAATATGCCTTCGAAGCATTTCTCACCAAATTTAGTACGCGGGTACTTCCCATTATTCAGTACATAACATCTGCAACCAATGATCCTAAAGTAGGATATGGTTGGTTTCCTGCATCTCAGTAGCTCATAAGGCGTCTTACGATGATGCTTGTTGATCAATGCTCGGTTTTGTACATGACAAGTTGTATTGACCGCCTCTGCCCAGAAGTATTCTAGGAGAGAAGCGTCTTTCAACATTGTCGTGCAAGCTTCAATGAGAGTTCTATTTCTCCTCTCCGCAACTCCATTTTGCTGAGGAGTGCGCGGGGAGGAAAACTCATGAAAGATACCTTGTTCTTCACAAAACTAGTGAAGATGTCAAATGTATCTGACTTTCGTTTTAAGAAGAACACTCATGCAAACCGAGAGTGATCATTAACTATCACTAGTGTATAGGACTTGCCTCCCAAGCTATGAACTTGCATTGGACCAAACAAGTCCATATGCAGAAGATAAAAACATCGGGAAGAGTCTTTGTCTACAAAGCTCTTAAAGGTAGCCCGAGTCTGTTTGCCCATCTGGCATGCAGGACAGAGACTATCTTTGATGCACTTGATAATGGGAGCATCCCTTACTAAGTTTTTAGAAAACAGCATACTAATTGTTTTGAAATTAATACGTGTCAATCTCTTGTGCCATTGTTCACAAAGAGATGCACTGCCTGTTGCCACTAGGCATACGGGGGTAGATGAATCTAAACTAAGAAAATTTAAGCAGAAGATATTTCTGCTCCTAATGCCTGTTAGTACCGTCTCAGAAGAGGCACATGATATTATCAGATATTTATCCTTGCAGAACTTAACGTCATAACCTTTATCACATAACTGACTTACACTGATCAGGTTATGGTTTAACCCTTCAACATAAGCCACGTCGGTGATAGAGATTATACCGTTGGAAATCATACCATAACCTCTGGTAACTCCTCGATCTGACCCCCCCAAAGATGACTTTGGGACCATTCTCGACTGGAGTGTAATCACGCAGCAGGCTTCTTGTCCCAGTCATATGCCGGGACATCCACTGTCCAAGTACCATATTGGCGTTTTGGTGGCCTTTGGACATTCCTGCAAAACAAAATTAATTTTCCTTAGGAACCCAATCAAACTTGGGTCCTAGATTCTTGGTTAGCATACTCCCCCTCGGGTGGTTAACCTTACGAGTGGTCGGCCTCGCATTGCTAACATAGGGAGTCTCGTTATACCTCGGATTAAACCAACAATCCACGGCAAAGTGACCGACTTTGCCACAACACCAACAGTCAAATCTGTTGTACATCTTCCTAGGCTCCTGCTTTACCCTGAGAGTGGTGGGTACAGCCGGGGCCTTGGATCTGGAGGTGGAGGCATCATAGTGATTGCAGTCACATGACTTCTTCACCTCCTGTTTCTTCAGTACAACAGGCTTGGCTTTTGGTGCCTGCTTTCCATTATGGCCGCTGGAGAATTGATCATAATTTTCCATGTGGATTTCCTCATAAGGTGCCTTGAAGACACTCTCACCGAAGTTGCGGGGGAAAGTCCAACCATTATATCAGCTCTTTGGCTTTACAACCGAGGGCCGGAAATGATGACCAAAGGTTGACTCAAAGTCATGTTGGTTGCAAGGAAAGCCAGGCTTTCTGAACGCAACAGGACTGAGGGGAGCTTTTCCCTTTTCAGCAGCAGAGGCCTTCTTGGCGGCCTTATTCTTTCTCTGGTTCATGTTTCTCCTAGATGAGGAACCAGGTACCCCTACATGCCCCAAGCTAGCTCCTTTGGCCTGAGCAGAGAAGGTATCAACAACTGGAAGAACTGTTTTTGGCATAGAGAAGCTCCTGCCGATCTTCCGTTCTGCCGCAAGTTGTTCTTCCAACTTGTCGACTTCCTCTTGCTTAAGATCAAGAAGCTTAAGAGACTCTGAATGCTTTGAAGTCAGGTCTAGGTGCTCATGTCGAAGAGAGATCAAACTGCTGATTTATTCCCTTAGGGAGACACTCTCACCCTTAAGGAATTTCACTTCCTTTTTCTCAGCCTTCAATCTCTTACGACACTCCTCGAAAGTGTTGAGCAGAAGTTCATACTTCTCGAGGAGCTCCGCTTCGCGGGAGGAAAGGCTATCCTCAGGGTCATCATCTTGAGACTCAGGATCAGAGTCAGAGTCGGAGAGAGGGGTGTGAGCTTTTACCTTCCCAGTAAATGAGGGGCATTCTCCTTCTGAGTCGGAGCGACCCACCGACCCGAAGTAGGCTTCCTCATCATCACTGGAGTCCGAGGAATCAGATTCACTCAGTATCTTTGGCTTTTTGGCGATGTAGCTCCTCTCTTTCTTCTTATCTCTAGAGGACTTGTGCTGCTCTCCCTTCCCATTTTCTCTTTTGCCTTGGTGGCAGTCGGCCACGACGTGTCCTGGCTTATTGCATCCAAAACAAATAATGTCAGAGGAGCGATGTTTGTTTGGTTTAGATGCGTACCTGTCAGAAGAATAATTTTTCTTTTGAAGCCTGAAGGAGGAGCCGTCTCTCTTTCTTTGATTCCTCATCTTGAGGAACTTCTTGAATTCTCGGGTGATGAGGGAGAAATCTTCCTCAGACAACTCTGAGCTGGAGGAGCATGGCTCGGAGTCCTCCTCCTCATCCTTTTTCCTGGCACGGTATGAAACCGCACCCTTGCCCTTCCTGGAGTGAATGGCTTTTAGAGCCACAGTCTTTTCCTTGGCTGCAGCCTTCTCTGCTTCTTCTTCTGCTTTCCGGGTGTTCAGTTGAAGCTCATAGGACATCAGCTTCCCAAACAGAATTTGCGGGGTCTGTTTCAGCTAGTCTGCCAAACTCTCGGATGACGCAGATCTTTGTGTCCCATTCTTTAGTAAGGGACCTAAGGAATTTATCATTAAGTTCACCATCAGTGAACACTCTTCCATATCCTTTGAGGGCATTGACAATCTTGAGGAAGTTCTCGAAGGTGACTCTGATCTCTTCCTTAGGCCATTGTCTGAAGGCCTCATATTTCTGGTTCAGGAGGGATCTTCGATCATCCCTCACTTCATCAGTGCCCTCCATTAGGATAATCAGGCAGTGCCAGATCTCCTTTGCTGTCCTGCAGTTGCAGAAGTTCTGCATCATTGAGTCATCGACCGCGCTGACCAGAATGTTCTGCGCCTTCTTGTCAAGTCCCACCAGCACCATCTCATCCTTGTCCATTTCAGAAATTTTCTTTGGCACTTTCTTGATAGGATCAATGGTGGAGACCTTAGTGGGGACATAAGGTCCCTCCTCCACGATCATGAAGAGTCGAGGATCAACTGCTTTCATGTAGAACCCGATCCTTTCCTTCCAGATAGGAAAGTTGAGCCTGGTGCACACTGGGATCTTGCCTGTGTACTTGAGCCCGTCTATGGTAGATGTTTTCCTTCTTCTTGACACTAGTGGCAGGATTCTACTCAAGGTGTGAACCTTTTTGATGAGTAATCTCCCTCTGATACCACTTGAAAGTCCACCTAGTGTCAACTACCTTCACCTATGGGGGGGGGGAATAGGTGACTTGCAGCGTTTTTGCGGAATTAAAATTGTACCTGCACAAGATAACAAAACAGCACAGCAAAGAAAGGACACAAGCAATTTATAGTGGTTCCCTGATTTGGGTACATCCACTTTCCCCCTTCGACCTATCTCCCAACAAGGGACGACTCGGTCACTTCACCAACAGGATTGAAATCCAATCCTTGCATTATCGGAAGGAACCCTTCCACACGTAGGAGACAACACTCCCACAACACGGGTTGCACCCAACCCTTACAACTAGGAACCAACGTTCCTTTACAACAAAAATGAAACTAGAATGTATAAGAAATACAAACAACTTTTGGAGAATAAGGTGTCCCTCGTCGTTCGATGACGTGTTCTTGAAGTCAACGAAGAGTCCACAACCCGAGATCTCTCTTGGAGAGAATCTCCCCGAAACCGGCGGCGGCAAGAAGGGCGGCAGCTCGGTTCACGGAATCGGCGACGACAACGGTGTGTGGCTGCTGTACTTTGGAGACTCAATCTTCGTAGCAAAGCTAGCAAGGTCTACCAACGGTCACACTAGGATCGATCGTCTCGATCGATTCGGAAGGGGAAGGTTTTCCCGATCAACGAATCAAGAGACAAAGGATCTCTGGTTAGACGCGTGAGACGCTATGCTTGGCTAAGCTTCTGTCGCCGGGAGATCTGGAAGAAACCACGATCAAATGGCCGGCGATCGACTAGCACGAGCGGTGACGGCGGCAGAGCAGGTATCGCGATCTAGGTCACGTCGGCGGCTCGTGAATATTTTTTTGTGTTTTTTTTACTGATCAAAATACGCGTGTATTTATACGGTAGAATACTCCTTTATGACCGTTATGGGTTCCACCTGAAGAAACCCTAACAGCGGTTCAAATCAGCGACTTAACGTTTGATCCGGTCCAGCGGGATCCAGAAAATCGTCTAAGGCAAAATCGGCGAGAATCGAAGGTGATTCTTGTCGAATCGGCGAGAATCGAAGGTGGTTCTCGTCGATTCAGCAAGAATCAAAGGTGATTCTCGTCGATTTTGACTTATTGGCACGCTCTGATTTAGCCGGATAGAGACGGCGAGAATCAGCCAGTGATTCTCGCCGATTCGGCGAGAATCACTAGTGATTCTCCCCGAATCGGCGAGAATCACTTGGTGATTCTCGTCGAATAATACTTGGATGATTTTTCGTCTTTCCGCCTATGAGCTGCTCTTTGACTCATCCTTGCTTCTTGTCTGCTCTTGCATTATCACAGCCCTGTACTTGAAAAAAAGTACACTCCAATAGAGAGAATACACGTAGGCCAACACACTGATCTGCTCAACGAGGGATTACGTCGCGCAGACCCGTGTATATTGACCTACTACACCCTGACATTGGTGTGTACCTAGCGTGGAATAACTGCAAGCACAACTTGAAAGATTTCATCAAATACATTGTCTATTTACCTTAGCTTGTTCAGGGGCTTCTTCAAATCAGGTACGTTGTGGATACAATACCCAACAGATACCCATCTTCTTCCTCCTTCTCTAAACTCTCTCAAAACCCTAACTCTCTCTCAAGAGGGAATAAATGAGGGAAAACAACCTTTCAACCCTACTTAAGCCTCTTGGACGGAGCGTCCTGGGCCATAAGATTACATCCCAAGAAAGATCAGACGACCTAAACTCAGCCGTTACGAAACTGCTCCCGCATGCTACCATCGGGCGATAACTACCTACCGCGGCGTGATAACTTCCCAAGTCGTCGGTCAGAAAATAATATAGTACTACCGCTGACGGTAGTAATATCGCCGCGGGTAGCTCACTCAACGCTTCTGTCTCGACGCATTTGACTCGACGAACTGGCTACCGCCAAGCGGTAATTAGCTAACGTCGCACGCTACCACTTGACGCTACGACTCGACACCTACCACTCGACGCCTTCTACTAGATGCCTTCCAATCGACGCCTTCCACTCGATGCAAGAAGACTACCGTCGGGCGATAACGACCTACCGCCGCGTGGTACCACCCAA
This sequence comes from Platanthera guangdongensis, assembly GCA_039583875.1. Classification (NCBI taxonomy): domain Eukaryota; kingdom Viridiplantae; phylum Streptophyta; class Magnoliopsida; order Asparagales; family Orchidaceae; genus Platanthera; species Platanthera guangdongensis. The sequence goes on along the minus strand of CM077157.1, from coordinate 36,071,374 downwards.
CGCTTTTGTCTCGACGCGCTTGTCTTGACGAAAGAAGGCTACCGTCGGGCGATAGCTGCTTACTGTCGCGTGATAGCTCCTAGAGCCTCAAGTTCTGAAAAACTGGGGTGTTACAAATCTTCTCCCCTTAGAAGAATTTCGTCCTCGAAATTTAGCATGTGTACAAACAACAAAGCATACCCGATGCAAAGAGATTCATAAAGTCTTCCTGCATTGCTTGCTCATGCTCACAGGAGAATTCATCTTGCCCGCAGTTATCCCAACGCACTTTCATGAGCTTAACCTCTTTATTCCACAACTACCGAACTTCTGAATCCTCTATGTCAACCACAACACTTATCTCCATCAAAGCTTTCCTTAAAACTAAAACATGGAAGACATTGTGTAATCCAATCAACTCTGGGGTCAATGCTAACCAATAGGCTGCTTCTACAATGCGTTATGTAACTTCGAATGACCCCAAAAACCTCGGACTAAACTTCTTGAGTCGGCGAATCTGCGAAACACCTTTGAACAGCTTAATCTTTAGATATACACAATCGCATATCGCGAACTCCACGTTCCTATGACACGCATTGAAATACTTCGTCTGCCGATCCTGAGCAACCTTCATGTGCTCCTGAATTGTTCGCACCAACTCGCAGACATCAGTTGTTGAAACCGAAAAACAGTCTTCTGTGGAGTTCACCCTTGGGGAATGGGTGATCGCGCACCTACTTCACTCCTACAAGAAAAATAACAAAAGAAACAAGGGAGAACTGACCCAAGGGCTTGGCGGGGAGGACCCACCACACACCCGGAAGATCTTTTGAGCGCTTCCCCTCCTTAGCCAAAGGCCGAGCTAAGGTATCCTCAGAAAGCACTTGAGAGGTGGAGCTAGAGAGCACAGGAAGCCTGCTTTCTGAGGTACCCCTTGGGTCCTATTTATAGATTTCAAAATTTAAACTGGCAATAACCAAACTGAACTGGCCTGAAGTTATCAAAATACCCTTGGCTGGGTCTGCCAACAGCCAAACTCCGCTGTTTTGAAGAGATATGGGCAGACCAACGGGGGCAAAATAATAAAAAGTACCTCGTAGATCTGGGCAAGCTGGGGAGCTCGGCCACTCCTAAAGATCCGGCTCGCCTGCTATTGCCGAGCTCCTTTGCGTGGGTGCGAGCTGGGACGACGAGCTCGCCCATCGGTCGGCTATCAGTAGTCGATCTCGGTTCGACGAAACCTGGAATGAGCTCGACGAATGCCGAGCTTGGGGTTGGCGGGTGCCGAGCACGGGCTTCTGATTTCCCTGCCGAGCTCGCCTGGCCTCTAAGCGATCTGCACTGCTGGGTCTGGTTCCTGGTTCACCCCACTCGCCGGATACGGGGTTGTACATAATCCCCGCTCATTTTGAGCTTGGCAAAGCTCGGAAAGAAACATCCAACCCCAAGTGTTCGGCGAGTGCGGGGTGAGCCAGAGGGAATCTTCTGGTGGGGTCCACCTGCGACTATATAAATACACCTGCATACCTGCCTTACTCTTTCCATTCACCTTGTCATACCCCTGCCGAGATGCCGATCCCCAAGGAGATCCAAGAGCGCCTTAACCGAGCTCGCCAGGCCTCAGCTGCTCGCATAGCTGCCCTGACTTCGGTTCCGCCCGCTATCCCACAGGGCGGCTCTATCGAGCCCAGCTCCAAGAAGGTGAAGCTGTTTCCTCAAGCGGCCGAACCCATTTACGATGATCTAAGAACCACCTTGGAGCACAGGACCGGCTCCTCCATTTTGCCTGCCCCAGAAAAGGGCAAGAATATTGTCGAAATCTGCGACGGTCCGGATAGCCAGCTTGATGGCATGGGGGGGCGCCGCGCCGCGAGACACCACCCTGCGATCCAAGACCACCATTGGGGGCTCGCGATTCATGACTCCGGAGAACCATCCCCGGGACCCGTCCCCTCCCTTCGGGACCTTGGGGGTGAGCTCGCAGAAGCCGAACTCGCTGGTGCGCGCCCCCTCCCCTCAGCGAGCTGTTATGACCACGGAGGCGGGCGTGGAGACCATCCCCGTCCCGGGATTCGAGCTCCTCTCACCGGGAACGCGCGGTCCAGGGCGCGGGAAGGACCTGAGGTTTATCCCTCCCCGTACCTCCTTCGAGTTGCCGAGCTCGTCAGGTAAATTTGGCCTTGCATTCTTGTCACGCGATTCTCCAGCACATCTCCCCTTGCTGATGTTTTTGTTCCCACAGCTCCCCCCAGCCAATCCGCTACCGAGGAATCTTCGCGGACAACCTATTACTCTCTCCTCCCATTCCCGAGCTCGCTGGACTCTTACCTAGGCCCTGAAGGGGAGAACGATGAGTTGACGAGGAGGGGGATCAAGCTCTTCAAGAAGCTCGTGCGCGGGGTCCGCGAGGTGCAGGAGGTCAACGAGGCGCTTCAACGCAACTACGCGCGTCTTGTTGACGAGGTGAGAAGCGGCTAGGCTGGCGAGATGGCGTCTCCTTCCCGGCTCCTAAATGAGATAGACGACGACCTCTCGGTGGCGTAGACGAATTCAGGGAGGATTCACAAGCTGCTCCGCGCGCGGCAGCCTGGGGGATGGTGGATGCGAGGCCGGGGTTGATAAGAGGAGGCTCCCTTGCCGAACCGACCGGTACTCACCTCCTGGTTTCCCCTGCCCGCGCGCCCTGCTTTTTATTCTTTACTTGATTCCTGTAATAATCTGCGAACACTTTTAGGCTAGTACCTTATGTTTGAATAATAATAAATATGTTTCCTTATATTTAGCCCGGCGCGGGGTGGGACGCATCAGAAGTCGGCGAGCTGGGGTGGCGAGCCGGGGTGGCGAGATGGGCCGATTAGACGGCTTGCCCTCAGACTTCTTTTTCTATAAATAGCCCCCCCTCACCAACCCCGTACGTCGTATTAACTGCTCATCTTCTCTCTTTTCCTGCGCTTTTCTCTTTCTTACTCGCGCTCCACCCCTTCTTCTGCAAGTATGGGCAAGACCAACCCTGACGCCGACGACCGCTCCAATTGCGCCCAGCAATTCACTGACTACTCTTCTTTGAGGGCCACACAAGCGAGGCCGAGCTCGCTGAATTTGTTGGCGACCATGTGCCACCAGGCTTCGAGGCGCGCCGACCAAGGCAGGGGGAGGCCATCAACACTTTTTATGATGACGAGCTCTCTTTCCCCATCTCGCACTTTGAGGTGGGGCTGCGCCTCCCCCTCTGGCCGGAGATCCGCCAGATTCTGAAATACTATGGCGCGGTGCCCACACAGCTGAATTCAAACGCCATCGCCATGATGGTGGTGTATGCGAGCTACCTCCATCGAGAGAGGATTGAGTTCAACCTGATGGTGTTCAGGAAGCTTTTCTCCTACAAGGCGACGCCGGATGGTATCGCCTACTTTATGGGCTCGCTGATCAAGGTTCACGAGATCGCGAACAAGCACCACAATTGGATGACCAAGATCGCCTTCATCAAGAGCGACCTTGGCAACATCCGTTACTCCCCCCAGCAGAAGGGCGAGGAGGTCTACCTCCCCTCGGCCATGTCCGGCAATGATGCCAACCTCCATAAGTACTTCCTCCACAAGGACTTCGAGGTCGCCTTCCTGCGAAGGGGCCTCGACTCGCTCCGCCCCGTCCTGCCCGGCGAAGGTACTGTCTACTTTGCTGCTCAGCTCGTCGTATTTGCCAGCGAAACCTTTCCAAGTTTTCCAAGTTTTTTCTTGCAGGAGAGCGACTAATCCTCGTGAACTCGCCATTTGCGGACCCGTACCCGGACCCTCTCGCTCGCGAGAAGACAGCGGCGGTGGCCTGCCGAGATGAGGCGGCCTTCTCCAAACCCTCCTCCAGCAAGAGACGGCCTGAGGATGCGGGGTCAAGCCCGCCCCATCGCCAACAACTACCCAAAAAGATGAGGAAAGCCGTGTCAGATTCGCGGGGGAAACAACATCAACAACATCAATCCAGCCCCAAATACATGAGCTCGCCTGAAGTCATCCCCGACACGTCACCGGAGAGCCCGTTGAGGGAAATCACCAACAAGGGGATTAAGGGTGGCGAGACCTCTGTTCCCCCTGCAGCGAGCTCTCCCCATCCTTCGGCGAAGAGGACGGCTCGCGAGCTCGGCGTACCGAAAGAACATCCCCTCTTCAGCTTTGGGGGAGGTGGAAAGACTCGGCGGGCGAGCCCATGGTGCATTGGGACGAGCTGGCCCACCGGGTTTCCATCTCCACCCTTCACCCCTCCTGGCATGACCGCGAGCCCGCCACCGGTCATGCTTGCACCCTCGGCTTCGGCCTCTATGGCTGGGAGGACGTCGAGGCCTACAAGGGCATGAACCTGCGGCAGCTCGGCCATGAGGGCCTGCAGGCCCACTTGCGAGCCATGGAGCTCCATCACATGTTGGTCCGCCACAGCTTCGGCCTCAGCAACCAACTTCAAAAAGCCGAGCAGGCCCACGACGTCGCCAAAGACAAGGTCGCCGACCAGGAGAGACAGCTCGACATCGCTGAGGGTCTTCTCGCCCAGGCCGCCGGCGGATTAGTGAGTATCAGGCTTCCTCTTTCCCCTTTTACTTTAAAACATTTTGCGTCGTTGTTAACGAATTTTCCTTTTTCATCAGGATGCCAAGGTCGTCGGGGAGTTACGGGCTCGCAATGCCGAGCAGGGGGAGGAGATCGGCCAGCTACGCGCCCGGCTTGCTGGGCTGGAGGGGGCGAATGCGAGACTGAAGGAGGAGAATCAGAACCTCAGCCGCGAGGTCCGCCGCCAAGCGGAGTTCTTCTTCCCGGTCAGCAACGTCGATCCTACCCTCCCCTATAAGAGGCCGAGGATCTTTGGCGAGGCTGACCTCCCCGAGAGGCTGCGGATCAACTCCATTCAGGCTGTCGAATGCACCCTCCAAATGATGAAGGACACTGGAGTGCTGGTGGAGGGGTGCGAGGAGATCTCAGTCCGGGACCTGATGCCGAGCTTGTTCCCGGCGACGCCGCCCAGCGAGAAGGAGGACAGCCTTGACACGCTCTTTGGGAAAAGCTTTCAGGATCCGTCCGGTGGAGGGGAGGAGGATCGTCAGTCCGGCGAGGGGGGAAAGGGTTGATATCATGTTTTTCTTCATTTTTTGTAACCTCGCCGAGGTGAGCCTCCCCTATAACTATTGATGTTTAAAGAAATATAAACTTTTGATATAACTTTTGTCCACTTTGTTTCTCCTTTTTCTTTGCATGTCCCCGCTGTGCCCTGCTTGCTCGTGAACGCTTCCTTGGGCGATCTCACGTATATGTATTTTGCGAGTAGGATATTTGTTAGAGCTCGTTTGTGAGAATACACTCTGAGAGCTCGCCGATTCTTGGGACTCGCCCCGGATTGCTTGCGAGCGGCCCATAACCTTATCAATATAAGACCAAATTCACAGAATTTTCATAGGTAAAACAAAGCGGGGGACGAGGTGCCCTGGCGGGATTCGCCTCCCTTCGGCGAGATCCAAGGGCCTGGCTCGCCACCCTTCTACCGAGGCCGAGCTGAATTGGCGAACCCGAACTCGCTTATGTCGAGCTCTCCTCTCTTATTCTTAGAGGGGCCAAGCTTGTTAGGCACTACTTGGGGAGTGTAGGACTTCCCTGAGTGACCACCCCTGTCAGCTAGGTGAGAGCCTGACAGCGGGATCTGCTCAGGGTCTAAAGATGATACCGAGTGACTTCCAGTCCTGCCAGCTAGATGAGAGCTTAACAACGGGATCTGCTCGGGGTCCGGAGGTTGACACCATCGAGTGAAATCCAGCCCTGTCAGCTAGGTGAGAGCTTGACAACGGGATCTGCTTGGGGTCTAAGGATGACACCGAGTGACTTCCAACCCTACCAGCTAGGTGAGAGCCTGACAACGGGATCTGCTCGGGGTCCAGGGGTTGACACCATCGAGTGACATCCAGCCCTGTCAGCTAGGTGAGAGCCTAACAGCAGGATCTGCTAGGGGTCTAAGGATGACACTGAGTGACTTCCAGCCCTGCCAGCTAGGTGAGAGCCTAACAGCAGGATCTGCTCGGGGTTCAGGGGATGACACCATCGAGTGACATCCAGCCCTGTCAGCTAGGTGAGAGCCTGATAGCGGGATTTGCTCGGGGTCTAAGGGTTGACACCATCGAGTGACATCCAGCCCTGTCAGCTAGGTGAGAGCATGACGGCGGGATCTGCTCGGGGTCTAGGGATAACACCGAGTGACTTCCATCCCTGCCAGCTAGGTGAGAGCCTGACAGCGGGATCTGCTCGGGGTCCAAGGGTTGACACCATCGAGTGACATCCAGCCCTGTCAGCTAGGTGAGAGTCTGACAGCGGGATCTTCTCGGGGTCTAAGGATGACACCAAGTGACTTCCAGCCCTGTCAGCTAGGTGAGAGCCTGACAGCGAGATCTGCTCGGGGTCTAAGGATGACACCGAGTGACTTCCAGCCCTGCCAGCTAGGTAAGAGCCTGACAGTGGTATCTGCTCGGGGTCTAAGGATGACACCGAGTGACTTCCAGCCCTGTCAGCTAGGTGAGAGCCTGACAGCGGGATCTGCTTGGGGTCCAAGGGTTGACACCATCGAGTGACATCCAGCCCTGTCAGCTAGGTGAGAGCCGGACAGAGAGATCTGCTCGGGGTCTAAGAATGACTTTGAGTGACTTCCAACCCTGTCAGCTAGGTGAGAGCCTGACATTGGGATCTGCTCGGGGTCTAAGGATACTTCACTTCCTTACGCAAACTTATTGTGACAGCACTGATGTGTTAAAGAACTTTATTAAAAATCAAGGTACCACTTACATGTTTTAAGGAAAAAAGCGCTTCAAGTCATCACCACTCCCGGTGAGACTCAAGGTCTCTCCCTCCACATTTTGGAGGCAATACCCTCCCGATTTCAATACCTCTTTTACAATGAATGACCCTTCCCTGCCAGGGTTGAGCTTCCCCACGGTTGCCGACCTCCTTGCTGCGTCCACCTTCTTCAGCACGAAGTCCCCCTCCATAAATTGTTTGACTCTGATGTGCTTGTCAAAGTAGTTGACCATCCTCCTCTTCACCTCTTCCTGTCGGACAGCAGAGAGGTCACCTAGCTCCTCCACCATGTCAAGGGAGAACCACAGCACTTCCTCGTTCTCAGCTTGCCATTCTTCCCTGCCTTCCCCGACCGCAACAACTCGAGGTATTTGGACTTCAAATTCTACGGGGAGCACTGCCTCGCACCCATGGGAGAGCTTGAAGGGGGTCTCTCATGTAGCTGTGCTGGGGGTGGTCCTCAAGGCCCAGAGAACCGCAGGAAGCTGCTCCACCCAGCTCTCCTTCAGATTTTCCACTTTCTTCTTTAGGAGGTTAACGATGATTTTGTTCGCGGCCTCCACCTGCCCGTTGCTCCTGGGGTGGTGGACCGAGACAAACCTGAGGTAGATCTCAAGTTGCTCGCAGAAACTGGTAAACTCCGCGCTGGCGAACTGGGGTCCATTGTCCGTCATAATGGCCTGGGGCAGCCCGTGGCGGCAGATGATCTCCCCCCAAACGAAGTTCCTGATGACCTGGGAAGTCACCTTGGCCAGCGCCTTCACCTCCAACCACTTTGAGAAATAATCGATCATCACTAGTAGGAACCTTCTCTACCCACTGGCCTGGGGGAACGGTCCAACCAAATCCATTCCCCAAATGGCAAAGGGCCAGGGGCTGTGATACTCTTGAGTCGCTGAGCCGGCTGTAGCTGGAGGGGGGCAAACAACTGACACTTGTGGCATCTTCTTGCGAACTCTATCGCATCGCGGCCCAGGGTGGGCCAGAAATACCCTTGCATGATGATCCTTCCTTCCAGGGTCCGACTCCCGGAGTGACTTCCACACTCCCCGAAGTGGACTTCCTCCAAGATTCTTTGTACCTCCCCCTCGGCCACGCAACGAGCCAACATCCCCGAGAGAGTCTTCCTGTACAACTGCCCGTCCTAGAGGAGGTAGTACACCGACTTATACCGGAGCTTCTTCTTATCCACCCCCTCCGGATACTCTCCCGTAGAAAGGAAAGTTGTGACCGAGTCCATCCACGAGGACCATTGATCTATCTCCATGAGCTCTCCCTCTTCGATGGAAGGGCGGAATAGGTCGGTGATAGTCCCCCCCCACCCAGGGACCATGCTTTGCTAATTGATCGACTTGTTCATTTTCCTCCCGGGGCACGTGTCGGATGGAGAAGGTTTGGAATGTGCCAATGACCCCCTTTACTTTGGCTAAGTATAGCCGCAGGGTAGGCTCCCTCACCTCGAACTCCCTGTTGACCTAGGAAGCTACCACCATGGAGTCAGTAAGGACCTCCACGTCCAACACCCCCAACTCTCTGGCCAGGCGCAACCCTACTATCATGGCCTCATACTCGGCCTGATTGTTGGTGATGGGAAAGTGCACCACCACCGTCTGCTCAATTCTAGTCCCCTGGGGCTCTCCAAGATCACCCCACGCCTAGGGAATGCCTCCCCGAGGCGCCATCTACCTTCACCTTCCAAGGAGTCGGACGAGTGAACTCTTCCTCCGCCACCTCAATCACATAATCGGCCAGAAAGTCGGCCATCGCTTGAGCTTTGATCGAGAGGCGGGGGACGAAGAAGATGTCAAACTCGCTCAACTCCACCGACCACTTGGCCAGCCTGCCAGAATGCTCCACCCCGTCAAAGATGTTGCGGAGGGGATGGTTAGTCACCACTCAGATCGAGTGTGCCTGGAAATAGGGTCGCAACCTTCGGGCTGAGATGACCAGGGCGAAGGCCAGCTTCTCCAAAATCGGATACCGGAGCTCGGCCTTCCTCAGGACCCTGCTCACGTAATATATAGGGAGCTGCTTCTTCCCTTATTCACGAACTAGGACAGTGCTTAAGGCCTCCACCCCGACCCCGAGATACAAAAACAGGTCCTCCCCCTCCTTTGGCACTTGGAGTAATGAGGCCCGAGTCAACTGCATCTTGAGGGCCTGGAATGCCTCCTCACACTCCTTGGTCCACTCGAATTTTTGACCCCCCCCCTCAGTGTTTTGAAGAAGGGGGAACACTTCTCCCCAGCCCGGGAGAGGAACCTACTTAGCCCTGTCAGCTTCCCTGTCAACCGTTGCACCTCCTTGGTATTCCGCGGTGACCCCAGCTCCATGATAGCCTTGACCTTATTAGGATTCAGCTCGACCCCTGCAGGGGTGAGGAGGTGTCCCAAGAACTTTCCCTTGCTAGCCTCGAAGACACACTTTAGGGGGTTCAACCGCATCTTGTATTTGGCGGGGTAGCAAAGGTCTCCTCTAGGTCCTGGAGGTGAGAGTCCACATCCTGACTCTTGATCATGAGATCATCTACGTACACCTTCAGGTTCCTCCCCTTCTATTCTTTGAAGACCCTATCCATCATTTTTTGGTAGGTCGCCCCTACATTCTTCAGCCCAAATGGCATCATTTTATAACAGTAGCATCCACCCCCCATGATGAATGAGACATCCTTGACGTCCAGGGGTTGCATCCTGATTTGATGATAACCTGAAAATGCATCTAGAAAACTCATTACAGAAAAACCAACGGCTGAGTCAACCAGCGCGTCGATCCGAGGTAAGGGATAACAGTCCTTAGGACAAGATTTATTAAGCAAAGAGAAGTCGATACACATGCGCCATCGGCCGTCTCCCTTTTTAACCATGACTACGTTAGAGACCCAGCAGGGGTACTGGATCTGAGATATGAAGCTGCCCTTGAGAAGCTTTGCCACCTCCTCCCTAATGGGTTCGACAAGCTTGTCCGCCGTGGACCTCTTCCTTTGCTGAACGGGGTGTGCTCCCGGGTCCAAGTTTAGGCGGTGGAAAGCCACATCCGCGTCACCCTCCGGCATCTCCGCGGCGCTCCATGCGAAGATGTCGACGTTCTTCTGGATGCATACCAACATCCTGCCTTGATCCTCTGGGGTCAGCCCTCCGCTGACGCGGACCTTCTCCACCCTGCCTTCACGGGTGAGGACCTCCAGCTCCACAACCTCTTCTGCAACCTCCAACCTGGACTGCTCCCCCCATTCTTCAACATCCCTCTCCTCTGGGACGAGGACATCCTCCTCCATCTCTTCTTCCACGGCCATCGCCTCGGCCGACTCCTCCCGATCTCCTCCTGCCACCTCAACCTCGGTGCAGCTCTTCTCTTCCAGCTCCTCTCTACTAGCTTCCTGCTCCGCCTCCTCCATCCTTCGCTCCATCTCCTTGGCTCCCTCCTGCCAAGAAATGGAGTTCACGGCGGTGACGTAGCACTCTTGCGCCACCTTGGGGTCCCCCCTGACCCTGACTTGAATCTCCTCGGCATTGAACTTCAAGCACTGATGAAACGATGAGGGGACGCAGCGGAAGGCGCTGATGAGGGGCCTCCCGAAGATGGCGCTGTAGCTGCTGGGGGCGTCAACGATAACAAACCTGCAGTTCCTGGACTGACCCCCCAGGGTAACATGGAGGCCTACACCTCCTTCGACCTCCTTCCTCTCCCCCGAAAATCCGAACAAGGGCCCATCCGAGGCCAACACCCTCTTCACCTCCGCCTTCATCGCGTCAAATGCCATCTTAAAGACGACGTTGACGGAGCTTCCGTTGTCGATGAGGATCCAGGAGACAGTAAAATTTTTGATGGCTGTTTGGATGACCAGTGCATCGCAAAAAGGATCCTCATGATCCGCCATATCGCTCCTCGAGAAGGTGATCCTCTCTTCGGGGGGCGAGGTTTGGGATGTGGAGCCAACACTCCGGCGATACATGGTGTGGAGGCTCGCCTTTCGGGAAGCCTTGACCCCCCCTGTGGATCACTCTGATCCCTCCTCGGGTTCCGACATCTACCCGGTCTTCACAATGGTCCTCCTCTGCCCGAGGCAGGACCTCTTCGATCCTCACTTCCTGACGCCCCTGCTGCTGCTACTACTCCATATTTCCCCTCATTTCGAGGAACTCCGGGAACGTGGTTGTGGCGTGCCCTTCCTCTTGATGGGAATCGCAGTAGGGCAACTCCACCCTAACTTCTCTCCTTCTCCTCCTTGCTACTCTCCTCCTCTCCCCTACGGCTATGACCATAGCCTCCTCTTGATCGGGGAGTCGAGGCCTCTGGGCCTGCCTCCAGCCCGGGGGGGTGGAATTGATCTTGCCCCCCTCGGTGGTGGTCCCTTCCTTGGTACCCTCTCTGTGGCCCCTGCCTTTGCCACTCGGGCCTCCAGCCCAGCCGACGGTCAGGCTCCTGACACCCCCACCTGGGCTGCTGCTGCCCCTAGAGCTGCCTCTACTCCCTCTGTCGGGGCTCGACTCTCCTCTCCTCCTGCCCTCTTTCGCCTCTTGGCTCCCTCTCTTCCTCCATGGCCCACCTGGCCAGCTTTCGGGCGAACTCTGGATTTGACGCCTCCCCGTCAACTTCTCTCGCCGCCCTCTCCATCACCTCCTCGCATGAGAGGGGGGCACTCTCTTCAGCTCCATCCTGAAGAATCCCTGATGTAGGCCCAGGGTGAAGGCCATCATCAGGCTATGGCCTGACATCACCTGGACCTGGGTGACCTCCTACTGGAATCGGTCCACGTAGCTTCCCAGTGTCTCATTCACTCCCTACTTGATGTGGAATAGGGACTCCGACTCCTTCTTCCTCCTCTTCGAGGTAGTGAATCTCAGCATGAGCCCCCGGCATAGGTCCTCGAAGCAGTAGATGGAGCTGGCCGGCAGCTGGTGAAACCACTCTCTCGCCTTCTCCTTGAGGGTGATGGCGAAGAGTCGACACTTGAACCCATCCGACATCTGCCGGATCGAGACCACGACCTCAAACCACTGGACGTGTTGGACCAGGTCTCCCTTCCTGGTGTAGTAGGACAACTCGGGTTTCCTGAAACCCTCTGGAACTGGAGCTGAAGAGACCAACCCGCTGAAGGGACTGCCTCCCCCTACTAGACGAGCTGGCGCGTCTCACAGGCTCAGCTCGTCGAGCCGGCCTCTTCCTGCCGAGCCGACGAAGAGCTCGTGCCCGGGGAGCTCCCACCCCCGGCCCTCCTCTGCCACTTCCTTCCCAGCTCGCCTGCCGGGGGCGTCCTCATCCAGAGAGGGGGCGGTTGTGATCTGGATTGCCGGAGTCAAGCACTCGGCCCGTATGCTGAGTGCGAACTTGACGAGACCCAGTACTTCGTTCCTGAAATCTTCAAATATCCTCACCGTGGCCAGAGGTGGGGGGGGGGGGGCGAGTTCGACCTGTCAGTTCCCTGTCTTCCTGTCATCGAGCTCGCTGAAGCTTTTTTGTACTGACCACGCTCCACGCTCACCGCACCAAAATGTTGAAACCGAAAAATGGTCTCCTGTGAAGTTCACCCTTGGGGAAGGGGTGATCGCGCACCTACTTTACTCCTGCAAGCAAAACAACAAAAGAAACAAGGGAGAACTGACCCAAGGGCTCAGCGGGGAGGACCCACCATACACCCGGAAGATATTTTGAGCACTTCCCCTCCTTAGCCAAAGGCCGAGCTAAGATATCCTCAGAAAGCACTTGAGAGGTGGAGCTAGAGAGCACGGGAAGCCTGTTTTTTGAGGTACCCCTTGGGTCCTATTTATAAATTTCAGAATTTGAACTGCCAATAACCAAACTAAACTGGCCTGAAGTTACCAAAATACCCTTGGCTGGGTCTGCCAACAGCCAAACTCTACTGTTTTGAAGAGAAATGGGCAGACCAGCGGGGGCAAAACAGTAAAAAGTACCTCGTACATCTGGGCGAGCTAGGGAGCTCATCCACTCCTGAAGATCCGGCTCGCATGCTGTTGCTGAGCTCCTTTGCATGAGTGTGAGCTGGGATGGCGAGCTCGCCCATCGGTCGGCTATCAGTAGTCGATCTCGGTTCGACGAAACCTGGAATGAGCTCGACGAATGCCGAGCTTGGGGTTGGCGGGTGCCGAGCTCGGGCTTCTGATTTCCCTGCCGAGCTCGCCTAGCCTCTGAGCGATCTGCACCGCTGGGTCTGGTTCCTGGTTCACCCCACTCGCCGGATACGGGGTTGTACATCAGTCACCACCTCTTTTCCCAAAAGTTTGGCGTCTCCTGCCTCTATCCATGATATCAGTGTTCAATGTAACACCCTCATCTGTTATATAGAATATAACAGAAGGTCCGGCCGGGACCCCACACCATATACCACGGACAGTTAACAGAGTTACGTATTAATACCAAAATACCACCGTAGGAATTCAAATCCTAACTCAGAGCATTCTAGGGAAGTTTTTTAAAACAGTTATATGAACCCATAAACAACACATGAATGTCCACTATAGTCACAATAAGAATGAAAGAACATTCACAAAATACTTGGCCTTAAGGCCTTACAACAGTTTGCTTAAACAGTAAGTGTTTTACATACTTCGGCATGCAGGCCGACCACACATGACAATAGTAAAGAAAAACACTTCGCTTTGGCCTTCAAGGGCCAGCACAACATCAAGGGCTTCAGCCCGCTACTTACTACTTAGCTCACCTATTCTTGCACAAAAATCCACCGAACGGTGGTAAAATAAGGCAACGGTCAGCTAAAGCTGACCAAATTATAACGACCTCACCCCTTACTCAGGGCGGCGGTGCTCCTTCCTGCATTTCTTTAGTATATCCAACCATGGTATAGAAAGTACAATTAAAGTACACTTCACCACAGGCATAGGCACGCACGACCATACACCCCGTGCTCTCAGGGCACATTATCGGTGAACCTGGTCCATTCCAAGGCTTCACCACCGCCCCCAGGATGGCAACCATCGTGAGCATTTAAGTCTTTCCGGCCGAAACCTAAGACTCGCCCTCCATGCCCCCGGTAAGTGCCACATACATTAGGTCTCTTTAACTGTACCACATAGAGCGGGTATGGTTCAGCTCAACCCATTGCTCACATCGCCATGTTAATTTAAGTCATCGACACGGGTCAGCCTCCCTGATTCCCGAAGAATCGATCATACAATAATACATAACCCGGTTATGCACAAGGTCGACACTCAGGCCACCAAGCTGGGCTGTCAGAGCTCTCAGCCCCACAACCTAGCCCTCAGGTCTCCGCGAGACAGGCCTCACAACAGCTCTCTCATAGAGCTACCGCCGACGGTAACACTACCGCAGCACGGTACCAGCCAGAAATGCGTTTCTGCCCAGTTTTTCGGGTGCTCCTTGGGGTTAGTCCCCAAAGTTCCCTGCTGCAATCTACCGCGTAGAAACTCTAAAACATACAGCACAAAGTCTTCTCTGGCAATTCATGCATAATGAAATCATCACCAATCCAGACCAATACGTCCGGATGGGCTTCACACACCATGTCTATGTCCGTACTTCGATTCCGAACTCTATAAACAAAATTACGGGGATAATCCATATCTACTCGAAGGAATACCCCACGCTCACCGCACACTCGCGAGAGAGGGTTTCCTATGCAAAAGGAATAGAACTTAACATGTCCAAGTAGAGAATCGTTACCCTAGAGGTTCGCTTCATCTCCATGGAGGAGAAACTAGCCGGATGAAAACAACCGCAACGGCCTCGCCTCCGTGAATTTAGACTCGGCTCGCAATTTGGAGCTCCGAAGCTCCAACAATGGCGAGATTACTCCTTCTTCTCCCTTTGCTCTCCCCTCTCTACCTTTTATAAAGAGAACGGGCCAAAGGAAATGAGGTTTAAACCCTCATTTCCCGACCTTATCTCATCAGGAAAGACTCTGGACCGTCGGATCCCACCTAAATAAAACGAAAGGCCTTGATTTAACCTTAGAATGGTCTCCATGGGTCCGTACACGGCCTGTGACATGGCCGTGTCACAGGTTGTGTCCCGCAATCACAATAAAACAGCCAAATACTGAGCACGACACGACCCTAGATACACCTGTATCACAGACCGTGTTCCTCGACATGGCTTTGGACACACCCGTGTCACAACCCGTGTGAAACTATAAGGACTCCAAAAGACCTTCAAAACACTTCCAATTCATCCCCAATTTTCATAGGGCTTCACTAAGGGTATTATAAACATATTGACCAATTCATATTCGGGTTTTGGGGCGTTACATTCAACACCGCCTTCCATACAAAGCCTCATATGGCGCCACCTTGATACTCGCCTTGAAACAATTGTTGTAGGCAAACTCCACCATGAAAAAGTGATCTTCTCACTTCTTCCCAAAATCAAGGGTACATTTTCTCTGCATATCCTCCATTGTACGATTCGTCCTTTCCGTTTGACCATCGGTTTGAGGATGGAATGTCGTACTAAACTTGAACTTTGTGCCCAGACTTTTCGGTACCAATCTCCAGCCCTTGGACGTGAACCATCCATTGTGATCACTAATAATACTCTTTGAAATTCCGTGCAACTGCACAATATTGTGAATATATAATTCTACCAGCATCTCCACGCTGTCTTCCTTCCGTTTTGGGATGAAGTGAGCCATTTTGGTCAAGCGATTCGCGATCACCCAAATCGCATCGTTACCCTGTTGCGATTGAGGTAAGCCATGCACAAAATCCATGAAGATATCATCAAATTTCCACTCAGGGATAGGAATGGGCTTTACGAACCAACCCGACTTTTGACACTCAGCCTTCACTAAGGCACAAGTTTGGCACTGACTCACAAACAAGGCTACATCCCGCTTCAATTCAGGCCACCAAAAAGATTTCTTCATATCCAAGTACATCTTTGTACTGCCCGGATGAATGGAGTACTTCGTGAAATGGGCCTCAAACATTAACTTCTCACGGAGCTTGCCGAACTGCGGTACACATACCCTTCCATCTTTCTTTAAGATCCCACCTACCATCTCTCGAGCAATACCCACGCCTTTTTGAGCTTCCACCACAAATGGTTGGAACTCTGTATCCACACTGATTGCTTCCTGGATACGATTGGATAAGTCACTTTGCAACTCAATCCAGTTCAATTGAGCCATACTAGGCTCGCCTCTTGCTACACATTCAATGTCGAGGGACTCAAAATCTCGTACCAACCGCTCATCATGAGTTTCAATCCAATTCTCTTATCTAGAATATTTCCTACTCAAGGCATCGGCCACCACGTTGGTCTTGCCTATGATATACTGAATCGCCATATCATAGTCCCCAAGGAACTCGACCAACCTACGCTGCCGCATGTTCCAATCTTTTTGATTTAGAAGATACTTCTGGCTTTTGTGGTTCGTGAAGATCTCCACCTTCGCACCGTACACGTAGTTTTGCCACAACTTTAATGCAAAAATTACCGCCGCCAACTCCAAGTCATGGACGGGGTAATTTCTCTCACGAGGTTTCAACTGTATAGACCCAAAGGCTATCACATTGTCATGTTGCACTAGCATGCAACCCAAACCGCAACTTGGCGCGTCGTTGAAGATCTGAAATCCTTCAGTCCTTTTCAGAAGACTTAGGATTGGAGCCGACATCAACCTTTCCTTCAAGGTATCAAAAGCTTGATTGCACTCCTGAGTCCATACAAACTTCTAGTCCTTACGAGTTAGAGAAGTGAGGGCAAAGCTATTTGCGAAAAGTACCCGGCTAGTCCAAGGAAACACCTGACTTCCGCCACGGTGCTTAGAACTGGCCAATCCCCTATAGCCTCAGCTTTCGCTGGATCAACCGCCACCTCATCACCACTAATCACATGACCCAAAAATGACACCTTCTCTAACCAGAACTCGCACTTTGAGAACTTTGCATAAAGTTGGTTCTCTCTCAAAGTCCGCAAGACTACTCTTAAATGAGCCTCATGCTCCGCCTCCGATTTGGAGTATACCAAAATATCATTGATGAAGACCACCACAAATGAGTATAAGTACTCCTGAAACACTCGGTTCATCAAATCCATGAACACCGATGGTGCATTCGTCAACCTGAACGACATCACCGAGAACTCGAAGTGGCCATACCTCATACTAAACGCTGTCTTAGGTATGTCCTCATCTCGTATCCGCAATTGATAGTACTCTGACTTAGAGTACACCACTGACCATACCAACTGATCGAACAGGTCATTTATCTGTGGAATCAGATGCTTATTCTTGATAGTCAGTTTATTCAGTTCACGGTAGTCTATGCACAACCGCATACTACCATTTTTTTCTTTACAAACAACACCAGCGTGCTCCATGGAGATGAGCTGGATCTGGTATACCCCTGCTCAAACAGTTCCTGCAACTGTACTTTGAGCTCGGCCAACTCCTTCGATGCCATCCTAAAAAGAGAACGTGACACTGGTCTAGCTTTTGGCACTAACTCAATCGAGAAATCGATCTCCCGTAGAGGAGGTGCTTCAGGAAGTTCCTCAGGAAGCACATCCTCGAATTCTACCACTACTAACACTTCTCCAATTGATAGATTGTAAAGTTGAACTTCCAACAATGCTACGAAAGCTGCTCCTCTCCGGTTAACTGCCTGCACCAGTTGCATGGCTGAAGTAAGGAAGCAGGACACTCCACTAAGCCCCTCAAACTTGACCTTTGAAAGATATTCAATATTAGCCCGCTGCTCTGCAAGCTAGTCAATCCGCAAGATTACATCGAACTCGACTAATGGTAGGACCGCTGCTACCAACACGAAGTTAACTCCGTCCAAAATCCATCCAACGTGCCCTTTCGTCCTGGTAGTCATGAAAGACCCATTGGGCATGCACACTCTAAGCTCTGCGTTCGCCAAAAAGGGCTCGACTCCAATTCTTTAGATAAAGCTCTCCGCAAGAAAAGGGTGTGACGCTCCCGTATCGAACAGTACCCTAGCGGGGTAACCAGAAACTAGCACGAAGCATAAAATATAGGCAATACATATAAAAGTCTCGAAAGTCTAAAATTAATAAACAGACTAAAACTTTCTCATACCTGTCACCACATCGGGTTGTCGAATCGCTTCATATTGCCCATGGTTGTAAGCCCTTATCTCCATGAGTTGGAACCGTGAAGCGCTCGACTCCGCCATTTTCCCTTTCTCCGCGATGCTGGGACCGGAACACACTGACTGCTCCTGCCTTGGCTCTTGTTCGGTGCCACCCTCGGTATAAAAACGAGCTATGTGGCCTGACTTGCCAAACTTGAAGCACGTTGGTGGTCCCTTGAAGTAAGATACCCCCGATGTTGTACTGTTCTTGTCCCCTGACCTGAAGTCATGGGGTTTCATCTTCCATTTACTCCCTTCAGACTTCCCTTGTGATTGAGAAGGCTTCCCCTCTCCCTGCTTGGTCGTGAGTCCCTTGCGATGTTGGGTTCGCTCCATATCACTTTCCAACGTCCTACCAGCCTCAATAAACTCGTTGAAACCCACATTCTTTATAACTATAAGGGGTTGTCTCAAATTCTCTCTTAACCCATGGTAGAAGAGGTTGTCCCTCACCTCATCATCAGCCATGGTCGTTCCCGCATAACGACCCAAATGAGTAAATTCCTATACGTACTCATCCATAGTTCTATCACGCTGCACTAAGTGTAGAAACTGCCTCTAAAGGGCTAACCTTGTCGACGAAGGGATATACTTCTTTAAGAAGGCATTCCCGAACTCTTCCATAGACGGGGTGCATCCCGGAAACTGGCGGCCGCTATGGCTCACCCACCACAGCTTGACATCACCCTCTAACATGAAGGTCGCGAATTGAGATTGCTTCTCCTCTGGCATCTCTATCATCCTCAGAAGTTCCTGAATCCTCACTAACCAGTCCTCTACATCAGTCGGTGTGTCGATTCCCTTGAACATTGGAGGATTGAAACTTAAAAAGTACTTCATCTATCAGTCTTCCTGCCCAACAACCACTCTCTCAGCCAACAGCTCTGTCTGCCTGGCTCATCCATCTGGTGTGACCGGTGCCGCATTCGGGGTAACGAGAGTCGTTACCTGTACAACAAGGGGTCACAACTTGCGCTGCCGCTGCAGCTTGGGCCGCTACCATTGCCTCTATAAGCTTGGGACAAAAATCGGCAGGGGTTACACCCATGCCTATAGGATTCGGAGCAGTAGCACTGCTCGCCGAAGGCTCCTCTTGCGGCTTCGACGTCCCTGCCTCGTCGCTTGCACCCTCAGCAAAAGCAAGGTAAAACAAGAATCAACTTATATTCGCAAAACTTGGACACTAGGACACTCACGGTCCCGTGATACTCCTATATGGATAACTTTTTACCCTGTACACTAACCTCCCTCTGATACCAAGTTGTAACGCCTCCCCTGTAATTACCATATAATATGGGTCCGGCCGGGGCCTCACAATATACAGACTCCACAACTTTAGCATTATAAGATGATATTAAGAACTACCAAACTCAAAACTTAGAAATAATACAGCGAAAACACAAAACAACTAGAAGTTATCCACTAACATAAGAGTACGAAGCGGCCTTAAGGTCTAACACATACAAATGTCCAAAACTGAAACAACCAAAAGCAGAGCAATGTGCTATAGCACTCCTAAGCTACCTCAGCATGCAAGCCAGATTACAATGCATTAAGCATAAGCATTCATCAACTTAAAAGTACAACAAAGGAGAACACTTTATGAGGTTTATGCCTTTTTGACTGACGAGCTTGCTCCAGCATGTGCACCTTGCCCTGTAAAAAAATTATTATAATGTGGGTCGGCAAAGGCTGACCTCAACTGTGTAACCAACACATCTCCTCACTGCCGTCCCTAGCGGACCCCAGGGTACTCCATCACCCTGCAGGTCAGCACTTCGTCTGCAAATGTATATATACATAAAGAGTAAAGAAACAGGTTGGGATGTCATAAACATCAAACACGTTTGTAGGTTGAGTATTTAATAAAAGGGGGTCTACAATGCAACATGTATGCAAACATGGGTTTCACCCAAGGCACCCTATAGCGCCTGAATCTAACATATCATCACACATCATCACATCACATCACATCACACATGTACTTTCATTTTACCCTAACAGCATTCAAGCCACCACACAGAACTCTTGCATAGGCCTCACCCGCTCGTGGGTCTCAAAACCTAGGCTTGCCTACAAGCTCTGACTTCTCACGTCAGGATTCCGTCAGACAAACAAACTGATGCTAAGAACCCTTGCTTGACCCCACCTGCTCATGAGATTCATCGTCCGGGCTTGTCAAATGCTTGGCGTTCTCATCAGTTTCTCAGAAGGGGACTTGTCTCGCCGGGATGCTCTCCACACATGACTTGCACGTCACGGGCTAGCCAACCGAACACAGAGACAAAGCCTCGCATTCACACATCAATAAACGAACATAGCCTTTCCCACCCTAATCCACCATTCCATGTCAGGGACGGACACAATCAACCTAGTGGTTCCTCTTGAACCAATGCAACTCGTACCCCTCTCATTTGAGAGATCTAGTGCCTAAAAGACTTGAAAGTAAGCAAGAATGAAACATATGTCATGCACACATCCTAAAGACTGAGAGGAGAAGTGTCGTTACCTTACGAATCCTCTTCCTCACCACGGAGATCTTGATTTGCACGGATGAAAGTGTGCTGTCGAGTCCTCTCTACAGATCTGGCCTCAGATCGACGAACGGAGCCTCAGAGCTGCGTCAAAGGCGGAAGATACCCTTCTTCTTCCTCCTTCTCCAAACTCTCCCAAAACCCTAACTCTCACTCAAGATGGAAGGAATGAGGGAAAATAACCTTTCAGCCCTACTTAAGCCTCTTGGGCAGAGCGTCATAGGCCAAAGGATTACATCCCAAGAAGGATCGGATGACCTAAACTCAGTCGTTACGAAACTACTCCTGCATGCTACCACTGGACGGTAACTAATTACCGCGTCGCGATAACTTCCCGAGCCACCGGTCAGAAAATAATGCAGCACTACCACCGGCAGTAGCAATACCGCCATGCAATAGCTCACTCAACGCTTCCATCTCGACACGTTCGACTCGACGAATTGGCTACCGCCGAGCGGTAATTATCTAACGTCGCGTGCTACCACTCGACGCTACCACTCAACGCCTACCACTCGATGCCTTCTACTCAACGCCTTCCACTAAATGCAAGAAGGCGGCCGCCGGGTGATAGCGACTTACCGCCGCGCGGTACCACTCGACGCTTTCATCTCAATGCCCTGGTCGCGACGAAAGAAGGCTCCCGCCAGACAATAACCACTTACCACCACACGATAGCTCCCAGAGCCTCAAGTTCTGGAAAATTGGGGTGTTACACACTATCTGTGCTTACTGTAAGAAGCCAGACCACCTACTAAAGGACAGTCCTCGTAAGCAAAATGTCTGCTTCCGATGTGGACAAGTCAGGCATCATATTCAATACTGTTGTATGAAGAAAAACCCAATTCCCACTTACCCTCTACAGTCCGTTTTGGGAGCTTAGGATAAGGGCAAAGTTGTGTTGAACTCATCTCTCAGGGCGAGGCGCTCACATCTACCGACATTGTCTCTGGTATGTAATGCATTGTTATTTGTTTTTTGCATCTTATTTTAGCTGTTTTAATATCAAACAATTATGATATATGTCTGTGATTTCCATTTCTAATCAGATTTAGGGTCAAAAATAAGCGAATGCATATTCATTTTTATTTTGGTGCATCTCATTCGTTCATTGCACGTCATATCGTAGACCTTCATCATTGGCCTACCTTGCCACTTGAGGTCCCTTATGAGATCTCCATGCCTGATCATCTGCACTTTTCAAATAGGGCATTATCAATTACCTGATCATGCTTGGTGAATTGTGAGTCTCAGTCAATATTATAGTCCTGGATAGGGCAGGTTTCAATATGATCTTGGGCATGATTTGGTTGGTTGCATATAAAGCAAAACTCGGCGGTATGGTAAAGAGGGTCAATCTCAACATCGATGACAAGGACTACAGCGTTCATGTTCAGACCCGCAGTCACATGACGACAATTTCTATTATGCGCGCCACTCACCTTCATGGTCAAATATGTTCTGTTTGTTCTATATATGTTTTGCTATCAAATTCTGTCTCTCCTCAACTCAAATCCATTCCAATTATTTCTGAGTTTCCCGATGTATTTCTTGCCAAATTGTCTAGGATGCCTCTGATCGAGATGTTGAGTTTTCCATTGACTTAGAGACTAAAACATGCATCATATCTAAAGATCTGTACCGTATGGCCCCATGCGAGCTAGAAGAACTTAGATCGTAATTGGATGAACTGCTTGAGCATGGATACAATCGTCTTAGCTCTTCACTTTGGGGATCCCCAGTTCTCCCAATGAAAAAGAAAGGCGATTTCATGAGACTTTGCATTGATTATCAAGACCTAAACAAGGTGACAATTAAAAATTAGTGTCCCCTTACACACGTAAATGATCTTTTGATCAGCTTAAAGGTAGCACCATATTTTCTAAGATAGATCTCAGATCGGATTATCACCACTTAAAGATCAAGGAATCTAACATCCCTAGGACTGACTTCTATACTCATTATGGACACTTTGATTTCTTAGTGATGTCCTTTGGTTTAACTAACACACTTTCTATAGGACCCCTTCCTTGGTTTAAGAAAATCGGCACATTCTAGGGACCCTACCACACACAATCGTCAATACATGATGTTGGAGGGACAACAAAGGTACTCCCATCTCCATCACATCTCTTCAGTTCTCAATGTTGTGCATCAATGGTAATGTTAAGCAAACAACATTACACACTGGAGTAAAGAAGCAATTTTCTAGCAAAAGATATTATTAAGGAGTACTTCTTAGAACTTAACATAAACATAATATTATAGGGGAAGTTCATCCATCACATAAACTCATTATTCAAGACTTGTATGAGTAACATCATTCTCTCTGTAACATTAAACCTTATCAATCAAGGATATAATACCAATGTATATATATATCATGAGATAGGGGTATATAAAGGGAGATGTGGCCTAATGAAATTATATCTGAAGTAGTCTGCTCTGTGACTTCCTCCATACTTGGGTACTGTCTTTCACTACACCTATCACTTGTGCTAAATACAAGTTATTAGAACCATGAATAGAATCTAGTCCTTATTAGTATCAAGCATAGTAGAATTTGTACGAGAGGTATATTTTGGACTTCTATTTGGGTCGAGACTGTCTTCCCACGATCATCGCCTACGTACACTATATAATCAAGTATATGGTCTCAAACCCACGTAGTTCTATTAGTTTCACATAGGTTGTCCTTTCAGACCGTTCTTCATTTGGGTTGTCTTAGAGTAAAACTTGTCGGTCATTTGATATTATCCCTAAAACATATTTTTCGAAGACTTGTTTCATTCTCATAGGAATTACATCTCGGAGGCATAATTTATTAATCCCGTAGGAATTTCATCTCGGAGACACAATTTATTCCTGTAGAAATTACAACTTGGAGGCACGATTCATTCCTATAGAAACTACATCTCGAAAACACAATTCATTCATATAGGAATTACGTTTCAGGGGCACAATCCATTCCCGCAGGAACTACATCTCAAAGGAACAATTCGTTCCGGTAGGAAATATATCTCGGAGGTACAATTCATTCTCGTAGAAATTACATCTCAGAACACAATTATCGAAGAAACTTTTCATTCCCGAAGGTGCATTTAATTCCCTTGATAATTATTTCTAGAGGCACGTTTCTCAAAGGTACAGTTTAGATTCCCGTGGAACAATTCCCATCATAATAATACAATTTCTTTTGAATGCGAATATATCATATAATACGGAGTGATAGAACTTAGATCTTTTGTATAAAAACATTCATAAGTCTGACAAACTAATGAAAAGATAATCAATGATTGAGTCAAAGGCAGGAGCCTTATCTTGCTTAACAAACTCATAAAACATAACTATAGCTATGTGACTCTGGTAAGCCCCAGTACCTAGCTCGAGTTGTCGTGCATTATGATCTTTTGGGTAACACACCAATTTGATCACGATAATACCTATAATAATTAACACTCACCCAATAGTCATGTATACAAAAGCAAATCTTGTGCTTAAAATCATTTATTTGTCAATCATCGAATTTTAAACAATTTGACAAGTGACTAAGGCATTGAACTCAACCATACGCTCTACTTATCAAGAAAGTCGATCGAGTTAACAATAAATTTTGGGAGAAACAAGCAAAAGTGGCTTATCCCTGAACCTGTCCACTCTGCTCTAGTGACAGAAGTGGCGGTAAGTTCAACACTATATAGGGTTAACTTTGAAGGAACATATCATCTTCGGGTCAACTCTAAATTATAAGCAAATAATAAATAAAAGCAAAAATATCGATCTATCCACTATGCTCCAAGAACGGCGGCTAGTTCGACACTATTATAGACAATACTAAAATAATAGTCAATGCATCAATCTGTCCACTTTATTACGAGAGTGGCGGTTAGTTCGACACTATTATAGGCAATACTGAAATAAAAGCCAACACATCGATCTATCCGCCCTGGTTCAAGAGGGGAGGCCAGTTTGACACTATAATAGGTAATACAGAGTTAAAAGCCAAAATATCAATCTGTCTGCTCAGCTTCAGGAGCGGTGGCCAGTTTGGTATTATTATAAGCAATACTAAAATAACAGCTAATACATCGATCTGTCCGCTCTACTTCAAGAGCGGCAAAAATTTTGACACTATTATAGGCAATACTGAAATAAAAGCCAAAAAATCAATTTGTTTGCTATACTTCAAGAGCGACAGCCGTTTCAGCATTGTTATAGGCAATACAAAAATAACAGCCAACACATCGACCTGTCCGCTCTACTTCAAGAGCGGTCGATAGTTCGACATTATTATAGGCAATACTGAAATAAAAGTGAATATATTGATCTATCCGCCCTACTTCAAGTGCGGCTACCAGATCAACACTATTATCGATAATATTGAATTAAAAGCCATCACATCAATTTGTTCGTTCTACTTCAAGAGCGGTGGTCAGTTCGACACTATTATAGACAATACTGAATTAAGAGCCCAAAATCATTGATCTGTCCGCTCTACTTTAGGAGTTGCGTATAATCCCCCAACACTAGACCGGGTCAGGTTGGAGGAGGGCCTTACTGCCCAAGACGCCTCCCAGTGTTTCCCAAGTGGCAATGACCCACTCCCCAAGCACAGTATGATCGTCTTGTCAAGCTTGGAACACATCACATCAGTACACAGTCAGAAGCAATAGGTCGTAGCCAATTATTATACAAGCAGCCTTGTGGGCTCAAAATAACTACACTCTCTCCAAACATAGTACTATGCTCTAAGGACTCACATCTCAGAAGACAAAAAATGAGACAGGTACATCTGCTCAGGCGGGCTCTAAGGCAGGTATACTCTCATGCGGTCACTGGTCCTCGTGTCGCTCCGTCTCCTAAAAATGGTGTACAACAGCACGTTAGTCAAATACTAAGTGGATTCACACCTCCTCCCCAGATCCCTAGCATGGGGACGAGAGTGAGTACCAAAAAGTAAGAGAAAAGATAACCAAAATAATAAGAGAATTACCAACAATATATATATATATATATACACATAAACAAGTAATAAGCTAGGAGCATAAGTGCAATATTAATAACTTAAGTGCATCATTTATATAAACAGTTATCAAAGCAAGGTCCACTAACACATGCACAAACAAGCAGGTGTTCACAACATGCTGCAACTCCTTATATCAACATAGCTTAGACCGCTTTTCTTCCAACAGAGTAGTGAATACTGCGAGCCTTACCGATGTGGTCGTCGGTGATAGTGGTCAGTCCTGCCACTTCCGGGTGCGGTCGTATCGCATTACCCATGCCCTAACGTACAACCCGGTGTACTCCTAGATGTGAGTGACATCCGACGATCACTGTATTTAGGTCGACCAGCAGAGGGATCCAATGGGCATAATACGACCGAGCACCCATGGTACACATCTCCCTGTCGCTGATAGTCGTCAGTCTTCCCGCACCGGTATGAACAGTCTGCGGGCATGACTGACCTGCCACATTTCACTACAAACAATTTACAATATAACTTGTAAATAAAACGGATAACTGACATCGTCGGGTCTGTGGTAGCTTGCCCTACTCGACATAAAATATTCGAGCAGACGAGCGTATATCATCAACGTTGATCAGCTTTAGATAAGGAGTGCAACTAGCGTGTGTAACCATTTTTAGGGCTAGACTTGGAGGAATTTTTCGACTCCAAGTTATCCCTAAATAGTGCTCAACCGAATATTTAATTATTTGTCGGAGCAGGACCCAAACTAAAAATGCAGAAGTAGTTAATTACAAAAACTAAGCGTGGTAAGAAAATATTGTTGAATTAAACAACATAATTGAAATGTTGAAATAAATTACAGCAAATTAAGTACTGAAATGAAATTTAGTAAATAAAATGTTGAACTAAAATGAGCTGTAAAAAGTGTCGAAATAAAATAAAAGCAGTACTTGAAGGAGGTGTGGTAATATAAAATACAGAAATAAAGAGCCGAATAAAAAAAATCATTTTTTTAGTTCTATCTTCATTCCAGGAGGCAAGTTCAATTCCATCTTTGTTCATAGGAGACAAGTTTAGTTTCATCTCCAGTTCAGTTCTATCTTCGTTTATAAGAGACAAGTTAAGTACAATCTCCATTCATAGGAGGCAAGTTTAACGTCATCTCCGTTCATATGAGGCAAGTTCAGTTCAATCTCCGTTCATAGAAGGCGAGTTCAGTTTCATCTTCGTTCATAGGAGGAAAGTTCAGTTTCATCTTCATTCATAAGAGACAAGTTTAGTTTCATCTCCGTTTATAGAAGACAAGTTCAGTTATATCTCCGTTCATAGAAGACGAATTAAGTTCCATCTCTATTCATAAGAGTCTTCTTAGCATATTAGATTTCACAAACTTATTTGAGTCTGATAATTATCTTCGTCGCACCTATTAGGTTAGCTTAATCAGACTTATGTTTAAGAAATAAAATCTTATTAATTTATCATTTCCTGATTTAATTAGTGATCGTTTAAAACACTTGCAAGAGGTCATTCACGGTATTTATTAATCTTGATCGCTCGTGTCGGGGCGATTTCAACTATTTGTTAAAATTTGATATAGCGGAAGACGGGAAACTAGACACAGGAACACTCAACATATCCTAGTCAAATTAACCAAATGCAAAACAGAAGAGCAAGAATCTTGTACTATAATAAATTTCTTTACAACATGAGACATACATGACGAGACATGATTCATCTATGTATCCAAAGGAAGCAGAAACAATACACGACAAATCTCAAACCGCGCGGACTCAAGAAGTAACCGCCAGAACTACTGCTGCACTATGGAGTCCGCTGAGACCTGCAGGTCACCAAACTGCAAACCATGCCACGCAGACTACCCATTATTTCAATACAAGAAGAAGCTCTACTCGCCGATCAGCAAACCGCCTAACCGCGAGGTCGCCTAGCTGCCTGATCGTATGATCTACTATCGTCGTGCTGAACCAAGCCGCCAGATGCGGACAACTTATTAAACTGGGAAACTAGTTGTAGAAGAGAGACCGCCTAGCCGCAACCCGCGACCTGCTGTTAACTACTGGTTGCTATCCGCAGAGTCCGCACTGTCCCTGACTGCAATCAGAACAAATTCCATGGCTTCCAGCACTATCCGCACAACCTGTACAGCACAAACCGGTCAACCTCCTTAGACCGCGCAAATACAATATCCAGACCGCAGTAACTATCAGCGAGTTCACTTACTGTTCATTCAGTTTTGATTGATATGACAGGAGGTCCTATTTATAGGCACAATGAGGAGTGTGGTCACTGCCCTAACCGATAGGATAACCACCCCAACTCGCGGCGAGCACCAAGTGTATCCGCAAGCAGCAGATACACAACCAGTCCACCGCGACCTGTGCAGGATAGCCAGACCTGCCAATAACATCACCAAGGCCGGACGATAACCCTATCTTCCTTATCGCCAAAGTCCAAGTAGGACAAGCCGGCACCAGCAGACCCTGCAGCAACACAACCAGTCTGCATGCCAGCGGACACTGCTCTAGTCCGCACGCCCTACGAACATTGCTCCAGTCTATACGCCTTGCGGATACAGCTCCAATCCACACTCCCCATGCTCGCAACCAAGGCACAAGGCTAACTGTTGCCGAGCATGGCAGACTGAGAAGCAGTCTGCGCTTAAATGTGTGATCACTCGGACTGAGCAAACCTAAACTTGGTTCAGAACCAACCAAGTCCACACCACCGGCCACAAGGGCCAGTCCGCTCTTATTGGCGGACACTGGCACCAGTCCGCCAATCCCGACAAACTCCAACACATGTCCGCTCTAACCGGCGAACTCCGCAGCTACCACATGTCGCGCCACCAAAGCTAGACAAAAGGTACCGATCATGCCGATCTCCCGAGCTTCAGTCCAGTCCGCATCTTGTCGTACTCTGCGGATAGTGAAGCTATCCGCCCGGTTACATTCCGGGAACAACCTGCCTGGTGAGCATAAGCTGGCCTGGCTAGCCGCCACCTCTGTTCGCACAGACCGCGCGAACAGACCGCCCATGCCGCCAAGGAACAAGACGACTACAACAACTCTGCCGACCTAGCTGACCGCCAGTCCTATCCGCATAGACCGCGCAGACAGGTCACCCAGGTTGCCCAATCCTCCACTTTCACTTCATCATTTTCAACACTCCCCCTTGAAGTGAGAAGTGGTGAACCCCAACAGTTCCCGTAACCTCACACATGGTCCCTCTGATAGCACCATCGAGAAGATATCTGGGACATAGTCCTCGCCCTGCCTATCGTGGACCATAAAGGATCCATCCAGCATCTCCCGAAAGGAGCCATGCTACCCTCTGCCTTATTCTTCAGCTTCGACCTCCACTTGCATGCCACATGAGTAACACCAACGACCTTGGGCTTAAGATCTCAAGCCCCGTCTTCTTTGATGGTAGTCACCTCCTCAACCTTGGCGTCATCCACCTCATTGACTCCAGTGGTGTCATCACAGCTAAAAGACATTCGCACGATCTGAGGGCCTGCAAGGAAACATGAGACCAAGCTTGTCACAACCCGTATTTTCTCCGTATTTAAATAATATGTCAGAGTAAAAGAAAATACGCGTCGTGATGTCACGCCGTGCAGGGGACAACTGCAGACGTTCATGCAACCAAGTCCTCACATTTACTTTATGTAAAAGACTTATGAAATTAAGTTTAAAAATACATATAAGTTCTTTGAGTTTACTGATCGTGTCCCTCGGTCGGGGGGATCACTAGTCTATAGGTGGAAAAATATATAAATTTACGCAGCGAAAAATACTTATTTTGATTCATTTGTTATCCTATATGAGAATGAAAGTCTAGCATACTGTAATGATGACGTAATTTATACAATTAATATAAATAAAAAAAGACTTTTATAGCGCTTAAAAATAGTAAGTTTTGTAGTTAAAAAGTTATGTCATGTCAATATTCCAGAATATAGTTTTGTATACTTAAAAGTAACTATATGCATCCTAACATAAATCCTTCTCCGATGGCAAGTATCAAACTATCAAAAGTAACCGCAGTAAAAGCAATAAGTAGTCTAGCACAAAAATGTCTAAGACTATGAACGCCAACAACTGACACGAACCCATAGGAAAATCTGACAAGTCTAAACAAAGATAACTACCTCAATGCTTTGAGGTAGAAATAAACGGCCGCAGCAACTTGTAGCACCAGAAGCAGAACTCTGTCAGCTAAACCTGCTACTGCTCTGGAGCTGAGGCATTCAAATGAAGAACACTTCGGAAGCAAGTTACAATTGATGCAAAAAGTAAAGGTAGACAAAACAAATCTCAAGGTGAATGAAAATTTACAAGACAACTGCAACAAAAGGTCAGTAGCAGAGCAACAAAAATAAAACAGTAAATCTAGCTGAGCAAGAAAGACTAATCATAACAACTGGACAGAACAGAGTGTCAAACATCAGAAGTTCAAACATTCATCTTTCTTTATTATTCATATAGTTACTTTTAAGGCATTGTGCCGAGGGAGAAACTCCAACGCGCACAAACCATCTGAGTTTTTTTTAGTTACATAATTATACACGCAGAGTTTTTTTTATTCATCATAGATTAACAATCAACAGACTATAATCGACTCTTAATGAGACCGACACATTGAAAGGACATTTACCAACTAGGACTTACCCGACGAGATTTCAAAGAGGGTCAACAAACGACTTGGACTGTATAAGGACATTGCAAGGGTTATGCAAGGTGCGACACGATCAAAACAACGGGATGCACAAGGTGTCGCAACGATCAAAATGACTCGATAATTAAAGTGACACGACAACTACATTTGTTTACCCACCCTACGGGATAAAAATTGGGAGTAATGGTTCTAGGTGAAACACACGTCATAATCCAAGAAAATAAATTAGAAATTCAAAGACAAGTTTCTATGAAATTTAAACATGTCAAACCCATAAAATTTGACAGAAATTTAGAAGAAAAGGAGCAAGAAGGAGAGCAAGAACACCACTTGCCTTGGTTTCTACTCCAATCGGTCTTCCAATTTACTCCACGTCACGGAGCTAGCCAAAGGAAGGCGCGGGGAAGCGAAATCTACAAGGATTTGTCCAAAAGAGAGGTTAGGGCCGAAAACCTTAACGAAAAACTTCCACCAACCGAGAAATACTAACCACGATCATGAAAATCTCAGCGAGAGCTTTCCGGATCAATGCTCGGTTTGCGATTCCGAGCAACGTAGCTCCGACGGCGGCGATCCAAAGCTTCACGAATTTAGAACCCTCGCCGTCACTCTTGCTCTCTAGTTCGGTCAAGAAGAAGATGAAGTTGTTCTATTTAATCTTAAGTATGAATATATATATATATATATATATATATATATATATATATATATATATATATATATATATATATATATATATATTCTTTTGTCTAAACAGGAAGGAGGCGGGCAATTTAAGTACGGGTGTACGAAAAATGAAAATAAAGGCTAAAGATGGCTCCGAATCGAAAAGTGAGCCCCACAGAAGTTGTAAATCTCGTTGAAACGAACAAAATCCATAGTAACCATTTATCCATATGGCACCGTTCTGACCCTCAAAACGGCGTCCGAATGCAGACTGAAACGAATTTCTCGAGAAGGACCTACAGTGCTCGAGAACAAGTTTAGAGTTCTCGAGAACTAACTTCAGGATTTCCCGGGAAGGATCTACAATACTCGAGAACAAGCTTAGAGTTCTCAAGAACAAACTTCAGGATTTCCCGGGAAGGAGTTTAAGTACTCGAGTATAGGTATCAGGATTATCGAGAAGGACTCAGTGTTTTTTTGTACTCCTGAATAGTGAATTTTGCAAAGATACCGTTGATCAAACTTTAGGAATGAATAGTACTTTTCATTTTTGAATAATGTTTTAATATTATAATAGTCATATTTTTATATTTTTGAACAAAGAAATACGAGTTCAAAACGGAGGCACAAACACGCACCGAACTAAACGAAATTCACACCGTAGGCGAATAATGACGCTACAAGTCTAACGACGAAGACGGAACCAAAATCCGAAGTGTCGTTCTCGAGATATAAATTTTCAAAGTCTATGACGAATATAAATTCTACAAAACTTCGAAAATTCGCCGAGCCTCGAATATCGCTCGGATCGCGACGAAACTTAACGAGCATGTCAAAAATTAATTAAGTTAATTTCCTAATGTGAAATTTTCCATTTTCGACAAGGATTCACGAATTTGACCGACTCGACCGAACAGACGCGAAAACGCATTAACGGCGACGCGCCGTCAACTCCACGTTAGCGTAATGCCCCTTACGTTATTATGACGTCACCAAAAGGATTAAATAATTGTCGGAAAATCAGGGACGTTACAAAGCTCACCGTGTTTTCTCCGCAATATCGAGCTGGTGGGTTGATGATCCTCTTCGACCTCCGAAGAGCTTGATCACGACTAACCACCTCCACTGCTCCTTCTGAACTAGCTTCGTTCTCGGGCAAACCCGAAACAATGCTCCCCTTGCTTCCTGAACAAGAAGCCACCGCACTGGAACCAGAAGCACCTGAAGCATCGCTCCCCCTGCTCCCTGAACCAGACGCACCTAGAGCATCGCTCCCTCTGCTTCCTGAACTAGAAACCACGGTCTTCGATCCAGAAGCACCTGGAGCATCGCTCCCCCTGCTTCCTGAACCAGACGTCTCTGCCCCGGAGCTAGAACAACCTGGAGTTCCTGGTGATACGAGCAGGTACATCTGAACCTTTGCAGCAGCCTCCTTCTGCCAACCGTCTGACCTGCTCTCCTATAGCTCCACATATGAGCTACCCTAATACGATGTCAGTTCATTAAAGACAACATCACTCGACACGATGAACTTCTTCATCTCAGGATCCATACACCTTCATCTCCTTTTCTGCTCATCGTGCCCAACGAAGACTAGCTTCGTCTTGAGAGCCCTCGGAGAGTGTACATAGCAAGTAGAATCAAACACCCGAAGGTGCTTCACAGTGAGTTTTACCCTAAACATCAGCTCATACAGAATCTTCATGTTGATCGGACTCAGAGGCATCTGATTGATGATATGTTATCACAACCCTCATTTTCTCCGCATAAAAGGATATATCAGAGTAGGGAGAAAACACGCGTCAGGATGCCACGTCGGCAAGGGATAACTGTAGACGTTCAGGCGACACCACAACTAAATACTTTTCAAAAGATTTATGAGTTACTTAAGGAAAAATAAGTTTAGGTTAAGCAGTTAGTCGTATCCCTCGGCTTAGTGGATCAACTAGTCCACGATTAAAAATATAGTTATACGTTGCGGAAAATACTTTGATTAAATTGATTTTTTAACACCTTACATGAGTATAAACATCCCCGATGGACAACTCACGCTATACAAGACTCTAGATTTATAATAAGTATAGGAAATATTTTTACGCTAATTAAAAGTAGTGACTTAGTTTTGAAAGAGATGACAAATATGATATACTATTAATAAGGTTTTATAAGTTAAAAATATCTAACATGCAACATGGCATAAAACCTTCCCAGAGAGCATGTACAAACAACCACAAAAAACAGGTAACACGACAGCTTAGCGAAGTACTCAGCATTTCAAGAGAAAACCACCAGTGAGCGCCAACAACCTGACACGAACCTACTGGTGAGCATGTATGTCTGTACTAAAGTAAACAACCCAATAAAATACCCCACAGGGGTGAGGAAAACTCCTACAACAAGCAGTCCACTAGCAAGCTCCCAAACTTAGCCACTTAACCGGCTACTGCCCTGAACCTGAGGCATTCAAAGGAAGAACACCTTAGCAAGAAATAAAATACAAGTGACAAAAAAAATAATCAGGTAAAAGTGCAAGGTAAGAGATGAGTTTACCAGACCCGAGTACAAAATGCTGAAGACCATAACTGAATAATCAAATAATTATAAGTACAGTAAAATCAGTAGTAAATGAGTCAATTGAACAAATGCACAAAGTGTGGAACGAAGCCATGCTTCAACAATATCTGCAAGGATTAGCATAAAAACATAGATTGATGTAGAAACGAACTGAGCATAAAATAACTCGAATAAAACGAGAATCATTAACACTTGGAAAAAACAACCGGGCGGAGTCGGTGACCAATTATTCCAAACCAGGCTCCTAAGCCCAAATGTCTCAAAAACACAGAGGCCCTGCGGTGGTGGTCACTTGTCCAAACCCAAACCAGCAGTCCTCAAAAAAGAGACCAAACATCCGCCAAGTGCAACGATCCACAACCGACGTCCAGTTGGTGGTCCTTTATCCACTGCCAACCTTCATAGCCGAACAAACATCAAAACCTACCCAAATCCCAAGTTCAAACCTTAAGAAAAACTAAAACTAGGCCTAAAACCATCCTAAGAACTAAACCCGCCGAAATTGGACAAAAACGGCGAAAAATTCTAAGTCCCAGCAAATTCGGCGAAAATTGCGAAATACGACGATATTCGTCGAACTCCGGACGACGCTCGACGAATGGACAACAATATTCATCGAACTCCGTTCAACGCTCGACGAATGGACAACGTGATTCGTCGAACTCCGCTCGACATTCGACGAATGAACCGTGATATTCGTCGAACTCCATTTGACGAATGGACAACGATATTCGCCAAACTTCGCTCGACGAATGGACAATGATATTCGTCGAACTCCGCTCGACGCTCGACGAATGAACAGCGATATTCGTCGAACTCCGTTCGACGAATGGACTGACGCTCGACGAATAGTCAACGATATTCGTCGAACTCCTTACGCTAACTTATGATACTCGCCAAAAATTACTTAACCTAAATTCAGCGATACTTGTTGAATCACAACATTATATTTGTCGAATCTTACTTGTCCCGATTTCTTCCTAAACTCTATGGTTTGGCCAAAAGTCTAGATCTAACCTAGAGGGATATTTTCATGCTTCCTATACTACTCCTACACTCTAAGGTAGGAAAACAAAGGAAAGAGATCAAATAAAAACGATCAAGCAAGGGAAGAGATTGACTTGCCTCAAAACTTTGGAGAAACGTCGCCCGCTAGCGCCGCTTCAAGGATCGGCCGTAGAAAGCCCTAAACAACGTTTCCTAAAACTTTTGGAGGAGAAAGGAGATCAAAATCTCAAACCCTAACGTACAAAAATCGGGGAAACGGGAAGATCTTACCACGATCGCGAATCCCTCGTCGAAAGTTTTCCAAATCTCTACTCAAACGTCGAAACCGACCACTAAATCACCCGATATCGTCGGCCGAAAGCTCCGCTTGCCGAACGTCTCCTGTCTCGCGAAACTATTCCGTCGGGTAGGTGAAATACGATGAATAGTAACACTAGGGTTTTCGTTTATTACGTGTGTATATATATATATATATTAATAATAATTAATTCATTACAATTCAACATTACATTACATTAAATCCTAAAACGATCCAAGAATCCATAACAACTCCGAATTCTATTAAATTCGCACCGTAGCTGAATACCGACGCTACGAAACCAACGACGAAGTCGAAACTCAAATTCGACAAACAAAACTCGGGCAAATACCTCCCGAAGCCAAAACACAAGCATTCCCAAAAGGCTCCTCTGAGTCACCAAAACAGACCCGGCTCGCAAGGGAATCTTGCAAATTGGCTAAACCCAGCCACACAAAAAACTCAAAGAGCAAAATCACGCTTTAACCACGACACAAGCCAAACATGCATTAACGTAACATCCTGACGTCAAAATTACGTCATTATAGGAATGAAAGTAAATACCAAAAGATCAGGGGAGTTACACATGTGCCGCAGGCCATCCCTTCCGCCCCAAAAGCCTTAGGAATGCCTTTGCACTAAAGTCAACACTTGCAGTTCTCCGTCAAAAGATGGATCATCCGATATGCAACACCACTTTATTGTGGAGTATATCCACGAGAGAGCTCCCTTCAGATCCAATGCTTCCTGCAAAAGTTTGAGAACACGGTTGAGTCGAACTCACCTTCGCTGCTCGTTCTCAACTTCTTGATCCGCAGGTCAAGCTGACCCTTCACAAGCTTCTTGAACTACACAAACAAACGGAACATGTTTGACTTCTCCTTCATAAAGTATACCCAAGTATAACTCGTATAGACATCAACCAATATCAACATGTACCTGCTGCCTCCAAGACTGGCTATGATGGTAGGTCCCACCAGTTCACCATGGATAACCTCCAATGGTGCCTTACACCTGGACTGCTCCTTATCAAACGTAAAGCGATAAGATTCACCGTGTTGACATCCCACGCAAGCTTGATCGTCATCGAAGGATGATAACTTAGGCAAGTCTTTCACAAGGCTCCTTACTGTCATTGCTTTCAACTTATCCATCCCGACATGCCTCAGTCTTTCATGCCAAATAGCTGCACTATCATTGTCCTTTATCCGATCAGCATCAGAACTTGTTGTCAGCCCAACCAAGTTCTTACCCTTACTCCCAACATGAGCAACATTCACCGAGTGCAAGACAACCTTACACCCCTTCTTGAAGTGACCAAGCTGCTTACATCTATAGCACCTTGGTCGCTCATTCCTCTTCCCATAACGCATATGAGAAACACACCGCTCTTGCTGATCAGAAGTAGAGGGATCAACCTTAACAGCAAATTTCACCTCATTGTTGAACAACCCATCAAAGGAAGTCCAAATCTCTACAGCTGATCGACATTTGTCGATGTGATCCAAGAGCTCCGATGAGATCACCTACTTGAGAATAACCTCCACTTTCGAGTTTGTCTTCTTTCAAGCTCTCACCGCTTCAACATTGCCAGTAATAGCAGTAACCTCTTGCCTTTCTGCTCCGCAAACCACCTCCCAAAGATCCTCGCAAAGAAGATAGCTTTCCATACATGACTTCCACTCATCAAAGTTAGTCCACGTAAGAAGCTTCATTCCAAGATCTCTTACCAAATCACCTTCCATTGCACTTAACCCTGGTTCACCTAGACTCACAGAAGCAATGAAGCAAACTGTCGGTTGATCCACTGCTCAAGCTTCTGTTCCCTCTGATACCATGTTAAAATTTGATATAGTGGAAGATGGGAAACCAGGCGCATGAACACTCAACCTATCCGAGCCCAAATAAACCAGATGCAAAACAAAAGAGCGAGAATCTTGTACTATAATAAACTTTTTTACAACCTGAGACATACATGACGAGACATGATTTGTCGATGTATCCAAAGGAAGCAAAAACAATACAAGATAAATCTCAAACCGCGCGGACTCACGGAGTAACCGCCAGAACTACTACTGCACTACGGAGTCTGCTGAGACCGGCAGGTCGCTAAACTGCAAACCACGCCGCGTGGACTACCCGTTATTTCAATACAAGAAGAAGCTCTACTCGCCGATCAGCAAGCCGCCTAACTGCGAGGTTTCCTAGCCTCCTGACCGCACGACTTGCTGCTGTCGAACTGAACCAAGCTGCCAGATGCAGACATCTTATTGAACCGGGAAACTAGTTGCAGAAGAGGGGCCGCCTAGTCGCAACCCGGGACCTATTGTTAACCGTTGGGTTCTATCCACAAAGTTCGCACTATCCCTGACCGTAGTTAGAACCAAGTCCCTGGCTTCCAGTACTATCCACACAACCTGCACATCACAAACTGACCAACCTCCTCAGACCGCGCGAATATAATATCCAGACCGCAGCAACTATCCGCGAGTTCACTTACTGTTCATTTGGTTATGATTGATGTGATAGGGTGTCCTATTTATAGACACGATGAGGAGTGTGGTCACCGCCCTAGCAGATAGGATAACCGCCCCATCTCGCGGCGAGCACTAAGTGTATTTGCATGCCGCGGATACACAAATAGTCCGCCGCGACCTGTGCGGGACAGCCAGACCGCCAATAACATCACCAAGGTCGGATAGCAACCCTATCTACCTTGTCACCAAAGGCCAAGCGGGACAAGCCGTCACCAATAGACCCTGCAGCAACACCACTAGTTTGCATGCTAGCGGACACTGCTCTAGTCTACACGCCATACAAACACTGCTCCAGTCCGCACGCCTTGCGGACACAGCTCCAATCCGAACTCCCCAAGCTCGCAACCAAGGCGCAAGGCTAACTACTGCCGAGCTTGGCAGAATGAGAAGCAGTCTACGCTTAACCGCGAGATCACCCGTACTGAGCAAACCTAAACTTGGTTCAATCCACACCACCGACCACAAGGGCCAGTCCACGCTTACTAGCAGACACTGACACCAGTCCGCCAATCCCGACGAACTCCAGCACCTGTCCGCTCTAACTGACGAACTCCGCGGCTACTGCCTGCCGCGCCACCAGAGCTAGACCAAGGTACCTGCCATGTCGATCTCTCGAGCTCCAGTCCAGTCCGCATCTTGTCGGACTCCGTGGATAGTGAAGCTATCCATCCGGTTACCTTCTGGGAACAACTTGCCTGTAACACCCCTTCCCAGTTTTATAATAATCAGCCGTCCGGCCGGGTCAACGATATAAAGAGAATTAGGAAACAGTATCAAAACTAGTACACAACATGTATAAAGAAGAAACTACTAAAAATTTAAACTTACAACGGAAGCTATGAAAGAAAACTAAGGGTGACCACATACCTATATACTGGATTCACAGAGCCGCTAAACATGAATTGAGATGAAAGTACTTTAAATCTGAAGTAACATAATAAGTATGATACATGATATTTCAAACATTAACCAAATACATTATCCCAGATTACAAGTGTCTACTGAATGAAAGAAGACTGAAAAGGGAAACAGCTACAAACTGACACGCCTAGGATTCTCATCCTAGGCGTAGTTTCCCACCCGGGTCACCTGTAAAAAATATTGCCTATGAGGGGTCAGAGTAAGGAAAAATACCTCCTCATAGTGACAATAAAATGTTTTCTTAAATGATGAATACATGCACTTTGGGAAATAGTTTGGTTCATTACAAATCTTTATGCTAGATGATATGCATGCGTTTACAATGCTTCCTGGTCAAAGACACACCTGTGTTATGTTCATGAACTTTCATTATATTTACCCAAGCCCCGTCGTTCACTAACTAGTGCGCTGTTTCACGTCAGATCTATGCTTGAGTTCTAGGTGGCTTCTAATTTGCACTTCTACTTGAAAGGCTCTAGGCAGAGTAGCTCCTAACGAGCAACTGAAACCTGACGACCCGAGACCACCTTACGAACTCAACTGTCCTGGTGTCGCGCGGATACGGTCTCGAATCTACTAACTGTCTCAAAGGGGATTCAACTCCTAAGAGTCCACTACTCATAGGATACCATATGCCCTATGAGAAAGGTAGCGCGCCTCTACCAAGCACAAGAAGACTTATGTGTGCTTACTGACCCTTTTGGTCTAACGCTAATCTTCTTGGGACTTCTCTTTAGTGTACTACTGAGCGACCCTTAACTTTTTTGTGGTCAACTAGTAGGGACGTTCACGCCCCCTAATTGAACAAATTCCCAAATTTGTGTAAACGTGTAAAGGTTTCGTGCATAACGCTATCATATATAATCTGACTATTAGGGTCTTGGAAGAGGGGTTACCCTACAACTAATTCCGTAGCCGTTTTCCTACCGCCACTCCTTTATTGGCATGGTTAAAATGCTTGTATGAAATATACACATGCGTACATAAAAAAATTTTCTAGAGGTGTCTAACTAGCAGAGATTAGGTTTCCTTACAGTGGTGGTGCGATGCTCGTACACTCAGCGCGATGACATTTGCTTTTCTGACGAAAATCTGACTACTGCGGACTTCCAGAACCTTGCCCTGAGGCCACCAAAAATCTATAATCCAAGATAACATAAATTACACACTTCCCCTTTAGGATTAACGGTAAAGGAAACTTAAAACGGCTAGGGTAAACAAATGAAGGACCAAACATAGTGTAGTACCTCTACGTGAGAGCGATTAAGGCTCACAACGGGCCCAACTTCAGATTCGCGGTGGATATAGAATTCCAATCCCTAATTAGGGCAAGAGGAAAATGAGAAGAAACATTAGAATCAACTTCCAATAGAAGGATTTCCACGAAGGATGAAGACTAGACAAGAACTAAACTCACCGGAACCAAAGCAATGCCTCAACACCCTTGTTTTCCACCGGTTAGGGTTGAAACCGGACCTCCTACTGCAAGGGAAGGGAGGAGGGAACATGTAGGCGCCAGTAGAGGAAGAATGAAGGACTTGTGCTGAGGAGCAGAGTGGGGGATGGCGCCGCTAGGGCTTGCGGGAGGCGGAAGGCACGACTGCGGGAGACGGGAAGCGCGGCTTGCGATTTTTCTCCCGTGAGAATGAATTACGGGATCGTATTTTTACGGGGCATGCGAGCTTTAACTTCTCGGTATGGAGGTTTTTAATAACCGCTGGAGGAAGGTGAGAGTTGCTATTGGCACCCCTATTTCCACCCAAAGAGGTGTAAATTACTATACGCAACCCACACCTAAACGTGCCAACCCTCATTAACTCCTTAAGACAATAAAAATGTGTTGTGTTTCGCTATTAAATTACAATGTGCCACACAAACTTTAAGACTGACATAAATCACTAATTAACGAACGCGATTTTAAAGCATACTACCATTGTACCTTGACGATGCGTTGCATCGATCAAAATCCGTCGCGACTTGACCCTACAATTTAAATAAATTTTACATCAGTTTACGGATGTTACACTGTCTGCTGAGCATAAGCCGACCTGGCTGGCAGCCACCTCTGTTCGCGCAAGACCGCGCGAACAGACCACCCAGGCCACCAAGGAACATGCCGACTGCAGCAACTCTGCTGACCTGGACTAACCGCCAGTCCTGTCCGCATAGACCGCGCGGACAGGTCGCCCAATCCTCCACTTTCACTTCACCTTTTTCAACACTATTTACTTGTGCATGACCCGACTATCCTTTAATTGTATTCTAATGAAATTATTGCACGTTTAAAACAACGGAAAGATTAAAACTTCGCCCCGAAGTTGGAGTTGCGCTACTTATTAGATTGACATACACTAGATTAATTTCTTGTTATGCGTAAAGTATTGTATTTTTGTACCAAAAATACTTCCACTACACCAAAATATTACAATTTTGTCAAGGGTTAGAAAAAAGGATCTCCAAGATTTATAATAATTTACTTCACGAGCGTCTCACGTCGTTCTCAACTTCGATTGACTTTTCAACCTAAGTTATCGCCTTGAAGAAAATCCCGAATTTATATTTAAAATAAGTCTTGATTTAAAAACACCGACATGCACTAAATCATCTCTTATAAATAATTTGGGCAATATTTTTAAAAGTTCGGAAAATACTAGATTTCTTTCAAAAATTTTCAAAATTGATAATAACAAAATAGCGCTCTCTTGGGATTGGAACATACAATCAGTCATTTATTAACTAAAGACTTGACCACTCCACCAATTATCAAGTTATGATAGACATTTAAAATTTTGGTGATTCT
Source organism: Platanthera guangdongensis (assembly GCA_039583875.1). NCBI lineage: Eukaryota > Viridiplantae > Streptophyta > Magnoliopsida > Asparagales > Orchidaceae > Platanthera > Platanthera guangdongensis. The sequence continues at coordinate 36,030,476 of CM077157.1, read as the reverse complement.
TATGGACAAATAAATTTTGGATAAATGCAAACTAATTTTAAGAGTAAATAAAAATTTTATATGTGCAAATAAAAGTATTACATGCAAACCAATATAAAATCATTCTAAATTCTTTAGCAAAATATGAACAAATAGTTTAACATCAATATTATAAAATTTAACGTATTATAAAACTTTCGAATTCATCGTAGAAATTCTCTTTTAGTGACGAGTGCAATTTTTTGATGTTTTTTTGCTGGAGAAATACGAAAAGAAATGATGAAGATGAGAAATACAAAAAAAAGATTTAAACCTACGACCTGCTTCAGATCAAAGGAGCCGAAGATGAGCGAGAATTCCGGCACAAATAAATCTGAAGCTCCCGCGGTGGTCAGAAGCGAGGATGTGTGATTGGTGTCGTCGAGTAAGGCTTGCAGTCGACATTGGTGGCGGTGTCGGTGGTAGTGGTGCGTCGTCGTTGACGGCGGCGAAGAGAGAGGTGTCAGCGGTGTTGGTGGTGGTGTCGTCGTGTATGGCTCGCTCCTGTCGGTGTGATGGAGAAATGATTTGCCCCTATCAGTTTTACCGTAACATCTAAAATAATTTTTTTAAAGTTTTCTGGTTTGTATCTATTCAAAATGAGTTTGACCATAACAATTGCCAGAATTTATTTTAAAGACTCAACCATGTTGAATGATTGACAACTATTGTTGCGGTCTAACTCGACGTCTCGATCTGAGCAGAATAATCTGGACCGCGAAGCTCTCAGAATGGTTGAGTGCGCACACAATTAATGAAGTAGATCGATTGTACACACGAAATTTTAACGTGAAAAAACCCCTCAACTGAGTAAAAAACCACATGACCGGATCTGTGCCGGTCAAAGTCCACTATTTCCTGGCAGTTACAACTTGTTCATTGAATCGAGGGCGACCACCCGCCTCTCGTTACAATTTTAAGGTGAGAGAACACTTATCACACAGCGGACGACAGACCGTCACGCCTGACGTTTGTTACAAATTGCACTTTGTGACGATGAGCTTCACTGAGCGTCCCCCTGGTTCTGAACGTGGGAGTGGAGAATTTGAATTTGCGGTTGCGGAGAACTCTTGGAAACCGAGAGATTGAGCTTGGTGGCTTGAACGTGGCTCGTACACAGCTCTGATGCAGCTTGAGTGTGGTCCGGATGTTGCTCGAAGGAGAAATTTGGCAGATCTCCAACCTGAGGAAGAAGAAGATTCGGGGGAAAAAAGTGAGAAATGAGGAGGCCTACGACTCCTTTTATAGCCTCCAGGAGGTAGTTATGGTGGTTACGCGGCTATCCGCACACCATAACCACAATTATACATATTTCGGCTATAGTTTAGGGGCGCATATTAAGATAATTATTTTTGTTATTTGTACATTAATTAAATTAATAATAAAATTGCCCACTAACCCGACGATTAGTGAGTGGTTACACGCGAATCGGACGACGGGGAATGACCCAAAACGATTGGACGACAGGGACGGGCTCCCATGGGAGGCTGGCGAACTAGCCGCTGAACTCATCGGCGAGGAGTGAGACCGCCAGCGACGACCGAGGAGGGGCGCGCGGGTGGTTCTTGCATCATGCGTGATAGGTTTGTCGTGCAGGGGGATTGGGCACGGTGATCACGCGTGCGGTCAAACCCATGATTCAATTATTTTTGGGTGAAGATCATGGAGGGGTGTGGTTATATGCACTCATATCATTTTTAAGAGGGATCTCATCCCCATCAACTATGACTTTTAAAATAATACAATATTTATCTATCATAATAAATAAAAAACGTTATGATCTCATATGGGCACATCGAAGAGAGCGTCGTTACGTAAGGGCATAGTCGTAACTAAAGCATTACCATAGCCGAAGTCCTACTGCGTGGGGCACGGACCTTCCCCCTGGAATTTTAGGTGCGTTTCTCCCACCTTGTTTTAGGTGCGAGATTAAATACAACTGTATGATCTCATATCGCACGCAATAGTTGTTTTTGCTGAATACTGCAGTTTTCTACAAATATTGTCAGTATTGCCAACATTGTCAATGTTGTTAGTATTTTGATTAATCATATTATATTTTTAGAAACCAACGATTTGATGCACACTAGTACCATGATTTTAAGCTAGAGAAAAGCATCTACAATTTTTTCGCGCCCTGTCCCTTGTTTTTGTGATAACAAAATATGGGCCTCCTCTACCAGCGGGTGTCCTAATATTTTGGCTGAGCTGAGGTAGGTGGTCCCCAGACCCTCCTGCAAAGTCCCGACTGCACTTGCATGAGCCCAAACATAGCGGCGGTTCAGCCCGGCCCAATCCAGGCCCGAACTAAGTGTACTTGGAATTCAACTTCCGATCTAAATTCTGGAAGATTTGACAAAAACTTCCGTGGCTTTAAGCGGCGAAACGTAGTAAAATGACGGAAACCGTTATCTCACACGTGTGTATTTGATATTTTCTTCTCACCAAACCCAACCACACTCTCGTAGTCGTCCCCGTTTCGTGGCAGTCACTTTCGTCGACTCGCATTTCTTCCTCCTCCACACTCTCGTAGTCATCCCCGTTTAAATAACTGAGCAGATCTTAGCTGCCTTCCAGCTTCCATTACTCGCTCCTTCTTTTCTTCGTCGTCTTCTTCCCCAGTTCCCGCCTCTTCGATGCATCCCGAAGATGCGCCCTCTACGCAGGTTAGTACTCTTCATCTTCTTGTTCCCTTAAGCTGTTGGATTGCCAGAGTCATTGCCGTTTTCTTTAGATTTGGTGGGGTTTTGATGATTTCTATACTGCTTTTTTTTACCTTGCGAAATGCGTATATGCTTACAATTGCTGGCGCGGAAGGAATTGCTGCTCTCAAATTTAGCGCAATTAGATGATATGTGAAGACGAGTGCATTGGGTCCGAGCTCAATATAGAATCGGTAAATTGATTTTGCTTTAGCTATTGTGTCCTCGGGGAGGCTGTAGATTTGAGGGAGTTGGAGATTTGCCGTTTTCTTGAGATTCGGTGGGGATTCTTGAATTGTGGCGGATTTTGATGATTTGTCCTCGGGGAGCGCGCAATTGAGTCCTGTTTGTTTCTTGCTATGCCAGGAGATAAGAGAGTCACCTAGGAAGATGTAGAAACCAGTAGTCGAGCGACGAGTTGCAACATCCCCCGCCCAATCAGCATCTGAGAAGGCTCGAGGGGTGAGTGGAGAAGTGACAGAGAAACAATGACCGGGTGACGGAGGAGCGGAGATAGCGGAGAATTCAGAGGATAATGACGTAATGAACCGAGCCAAGAGCTTGGACAAACTGACTCACAAAGCTAACAACATAGTCAATGTCCGGCCTAGTCATAGTGAGATAAACCAACATCTCGGCGAGGTGCGGATAGCGGGAGACATCCGAAAGAGGTTCGCCGTCAGTCGGGAGGAGTTTTTGATTGAGCTCGATCGGAGTATCAACTGTTCGGGTGTCCGTGAGAGTTGCAATAAAGAGGATTTAGAGATGTACTTCTGTTGGGAGACAAGTATGCCATGTTTGGATCGGGAAATCTCCTACCCAAGGAAATAGCGAAGGGGGCCCATGTACTTCATCTCGAACTGACTATGATGGTGCTGTTGAAGAGAGGCAATTGTGACATGATCATCGCCAGTGATAATTATATCATCCAGATAGAGAAGGAGGATGACACATCCCTGACCAGAAGTGCAAGTGAACAAAGCATGATCAGTCTGCCTTTCAATAAAGTCGGCCTTGAGAACAACGGTGCAAAAACGCTCAATCCAGGCACGAGGGGCCTGTTTGAGACCATAGAGAGCCCGGCGGAGATGACAGACGTGGCCGATGGGAACAGAGAGACCTGGGGGAGGAGCCATGTACACCACTTCTGTAAGATCATCATGAAGAAAAATATTAGTTACATCCATCTGATGGAGAGGCCAATTGCGGACAACAGCGACCGCAAGTAAGGTGCGCACAGTAGTCATCCGAGCAACTGGTGCAGAAGTCTCATCGTAGTCAATCCCATGCTCCTGCGAGAACCCACATGCAACTAGACAGACTTTGTGTCGATCAATAGACCCGTCCAGACGAGTCTTAATCTTGAATATCCATTTATAGCTGACAGGAGTGACGCCAGGGGGCAGGGGGCGAGGTCCCAGGTATGGGTTCTGTGGAAAGCCTGAAGCTCAACTACCATGTGCTGCTGCCATTCAGGATGTACAACTTCCTCTCGGTATGACTGGGGCTCCCGGTGGGAGTGGAGAGCGGTGAGGAAGGCCTAAAAAGCAGAGGAATATGAGGTAGCCGTGGTAAGAGCAGATGGGTGGTACCTGTCAGGGCTGTGGTCGTAGCGAACAGGCGGGTGTCGATGGCGAGCAGGGTTACGCAGAGGAGTAGGATCCACGTGTGGTGGGGCGGACGGTGCGTCAAACAAAGCAGTATCAGAAGGAGCAGGAGCGGGAGGAGGAGCTGTTGTGGAAGGAGGATCTTCGTCCGAAGGAGTAGCAGGTAACAAGGTAGGAGGAGCAATGTGGATCCTAGGACGAGTGGGTATAAGAGGAAGCAGAGGAAGGGAGAGCGGTGGAGCAACAAAGGTTTGTGTGGGAAGTGGTGTTGAGTTGGGCGTGGAGGAAGAGAAGAACTTCTCATGTTCATGGAAAGATACATGGCGAGAGATGCGAATGCGGCGAGTCACTGGGTCGTAGCTGTGATATCCTTTGTGGTGAGGACTGAGGCCTAAGTGAACACAACGCGCCGAGCGAGCAGAGGGTTTGGTGCGCTCGGGGGCAGGCAGTAGAACAAAACAGGTGCACCCAAACGTACGGAGAGGTGCGTAGGTCGGTGGGCGGGAGTACAGTCGTTCATAAGGAGTGACTCCAGAGATGGCCGATGAGGGAGTGATGTTGGTAAGGTGAACAACGGTGAGGACAACTTCGGCCCAAAGGGAATGAGGAGCAGATGCGGAAATGAGAAGGGCATAGGCAGTTTCGATGATATGACGATGATTCCGTTCGGTGACCCCATTTTGTTCGTGGGTGTGCGGGCAGGACTGCCGATGGATGGTGCCATGAGATTGGGTGAGGTTGCGCATGGTGGAGGAGAAACTCCTGAGCGCAGTCGGAGCAAAAAATCTTAATTCGACGCCCGAACTAAGTGTGGAGCATTGCGGTGAACGTGTGATATACAACGGGTATTTCAGAGCGATGTCGAAGAAGATAAACCTAAGCGCATCGAGAGAAATCATCAAAAAAACTGACAAAATAAAGATATCCAGAATGTGAAGCAATCGGGGCAGGACCCCAAATGTCAGAATGCACTAAATCAAAGAGAGACACGACCCAAGGCTCCGGAGCAGATGACACTTCGGAGGCGGTGACCAGACAAATGACCTAAACGTCTGTGCCACAAGTCGGCATCAGAGATAACAGAAATAATAGGAGTTGACGAAGATAAGGATGGTGGAGCGTGAAGATACTCCATCTGATACATGCCACTAGTCCTATAGTCCCGTCCAGTCCTCTGAGCTGTCCGTGAATCCTGCACAACACAATCAGAGGAATAAAAAAAAGAGTAAGGCCAAGATCACAAAGAGAACTGATAGAAATAAGGTTCATGTGGAGGCGAATGACATGATGGATGTTTGAGAGGGTAAGGCGACCAGGGGGAGCAGATGCCGGGGTGATCGAGCCAGACTATATAATATGGACCGAACCCCCATCAACGGTGGTCACCTGAAGGTGAGTGGGGGTGGAGGTACAGTTGGTGAGGGTGCTGGAATTGTGGATAAGGTTGCAGGAGGCCCCAGAGTCAAAATACCAAGGCACAGTTAGTGGAACCCGAACAACAGTAGTACCAGAAGCGGCGGACATGCTGTGGGCTGCAGAGGTGGCCGGTTGAAGCAGTGGAGACTGAAGAAGTAGCTCCTCGAGACGTTGTAGTTGATCTTCAGCAGCAACAACGGTGGGATGAGAGCTTGGGCCACGACTACGTCCCCGACCATGGCTGTTACGACGGATGTCATGATGGTTGTGCACTTCAGGACGTGGGGTACGAGTGTGACATTCAAACTTCATGTGCCCCGCCTTTTTACAGTAGTTGCAGGTAATAGGGCCGTCACGTGGTCGAATAACAAGAATAGTGTCGATCCCAGGAGCAGTTGGGAGGTCCACAGGAGGACGGAGGCGGGTCTCCTCATCAAGGAGGGCAATCAGGGCTTCATCCAGGCTAGGAAGAGGAACCCGATGAAGGAGCTGGGCTGCTAGAAGAGCGAACTTGGGTCGCAGAGCAGCTAGGAACTGGTGGAGATCGCCCTCAGAGAGATGGCGCTGAAACTCTAAAAAGCGTGGACAACCGCAGGGTAAGGGATCATTGAGTCTAATTCGTGCCATAGGGTGCTCACCAAGGTGAAGAAGTCTTGAATTGATCGCCCTTCCTGTCATGCAAACTGAGAGTCAGTGATGAGACGATGACGACAAGCTCCACCGCGGGTGACAAACCGATCCCGAAGGTATTCCCACATGGCGCGGGCAGAGGAGAGACGACCGATGGAGGTGAGGAGCGGACGAGCAACAGACTCCAGGATGTAGGCACGAATGACTTGATCACGACGCAACCAAAGGGTGACATCATCTGGAGTGGTGGCTGCTGCGGTGTTGCTGTTGGAGCTGGTAAAAGTAGATTTCACAGTGGTAGAGTTTGCAGAGATGGGAGGAGCACCGGTGATGCGATCCCAGAGATCACGAGTGGAGAGGGCGGCTTCGACAGTAAGAGCCCAGTCCGACCAGTTACTAGCGGTGGCTAGTTGGAAGGAAGTGACCTTCAGAGGTCGCAAGATCAAAGGGGCGGCCATGACGCTAGGATGACGAGCAAGGGCTGACAAACCGGCGGTCTGACAGATTGGAAAGCAGACGGCGGCGGCAAAGGGGCAGGCATGCGGTCAGTAGAGCAGGCCGCAGTAGCAGGATGTGGTCTGGCGGACTGAGCACTGGTTGGCGGGCTGGCGGACTGAGCGCTGGTTGGCGGTAAGCAGAACAGGCTGCGACGACAAGTTGCTGGAGACCGCAGTGGCAAGGGGCAGGGCAGATCGCGGACACCAATGTCGCGAATAGCAGGTGGCAAGGTCAGGTCGTGTAACGGCCCGACTCCGCCACAATTTAAGTCATTCTTTCAGAGATGATTTTTCATATAACTATACACAGCAGTATAATAACAGGGTGTACCAGAGAAAATAAAACATCACATCTCATTCCAGAATATATCCAGTATCTCAAGTCGGGTACAAACTGTTTACATTTATTACATTCTCATTAGCTATATATAAAAAAACTCAAGCTAACCCGTGGACGAGCCACGTCATCAGTTGGTCTTCGGTCTGCATTGGTCTGGGCCCGCCTAGCGGGGTCTAGTGCGCTGGTACTTGGCTCCCGAAAGAACAGTTTTGTGAAACCAATTAGTTTTGAAACTAAGTGAATTCCTTACCCTTTTTCCGAGTTTTTACACTGCAAGTAGACAAAAGAGTCAGCAGCAATAACATATATGAATATGTCTCTAAGCAAGTAGCAGGGAAACTCAACAATTCTATTTTGATATCAATTCATATTTTGTTTATCATATTTATTATCACAGTTTCATTATTTCGCACTGCGTTTCTCGAAAGACTAAGGGTCATTCAACTATCTCAGTCATCTGGGTCCGTCGACCCTGCAGATCAATATCCACTTTAGGGCGCTCTCAGGCGCAGTAGGCTTCCACGCCTCCTAAATTGGATTCTCTTCATCTTCTGTAGGAGTTCGACCCCTCCTACGAGGTGTGAGAGTTCTACCCCTCTCACGAGGTGTAGGAGTCTGAAGTATCCCCCCTACTAGGCCGACCCTTAGCTTCTCGATGCGTCGACGCTATTTTAATTCCATCTAGCTTTTCAATTCATTTCATTTTTTTAATAAATAAGATTTATGTGAATGTTTTCCTCTCAAAAGTTTATCGCTCGCTAAACCAAGTTAGCTTTTTCGGCGATTCATATAATCAGTGATACATAACAAGAAGTACGTAACTTAACAGTTCACCAAAAAGTAGTAAAGACTCACCCTAACTTTTCCTTTGCCCTTGTCCCTCGAAGGAGTCACATCGCGCCTATCGCCGGACGCCATTCTCTGCAGTATTAAAATATCATTTACCTTAGAAGTGCGCCTCAATATTTACGGGCTGACTCCTACGACGGTTACAACTACGACATTTAGGAGTTGTCTAAGACAGGACTAGTGTGAGTGATTCACTTTGACCGTGTATCATTCAAATCTCTGTTGCCCCGATCCACAACCGCAAGGGTTGTCACCAGGACAACACCAAGTGTTGTGAATCGCAACTCATATCAGTTTAATTCCCGTCAAACATGGCCGGACAGCCAACACAGCTGCCCAAATATAACTGTAGCAGCCGGCATACACACATACACAGTCCAGCCGGCACACTAGCAGCCGGCATACACATACAATTACAAGGAGATCAAGACACCAAATGGAACCCTAGTTTCATCTCTCCCAACAATGGGTCTAGGGTTTCAGAACTTGTAATTATAAAAAGAGGTGAAACAAACCAAAATCCCAAACCCTAGGGTTTTCACCCATCAAAAATCCATACATCATCTGCAAAATCGACACAAGAGGAGTTGAGGGAAAGAGATTACCTCACGATTGAAAAAAGAATCACTGAAATCGGAGGAGAATCGAGCCCGATAGCGCATGCGGCGGTAGCGGCTTCTGCGGTTTCTTCCGTCGCAAATGAAGAGGCAGGAAAGCAAACCCTCTATTTTAAGGCACGAGAAGAATAAGCCACCGCCGAACGCGTAACAGCCGGTCATCGACCGGCCCAACCGGTTCAGCACTGAACACAACAAAAATTTACACAGCCAGTTCCTCCCAAACACACAAAATTTTTCGAACATCCAAACAAGGCGACACTGGCATTGTTCTTTCCTTATCGGGGAGTATTCACATACTATTTTTATTTTACAAATATAAACATGTTAATTATTCGGGTATTACAAACTCTCCCCTCCTTAGGAGAATTTTCGCCCTCGAAAATCACGCATCCTCGCGAATCCCAAAGAAAAAGGGAAAGATTTTTAACAGTACATCTTCGCGTTCCCAAGTAGCATCCTTGGCAGGGTGGCCGGTCCACCAGACTTTGACAAAGTTCACCTGTCGATTCCGAAGATTTTTGCTTTGCCGATCAACAATCTGGTAAGGTGTTGTCGGACTTGACAAATCAGCTTCTATTTGTACAGCACTGAGAGATATCATCAAATCTGGGTTCGGAATATATCGTCTGAGTGCGGATATATGAAAAACATCATGCAACCTCTGCAATTCAGCAGGCAGAGCTAGGCGATATGCTACTTCGCCAAGTCGTTCAATCACAGGATATGGGCCTACATACCTCGGACTTAATTTTCCAATCCGTCGGAATCGAGAAATCCCTTTGAACGGTTTAATCTTCAAACACACCTGATCGCCCACAGCAAATTCCACCAGACGATGTCGGGCATTGTAATATTTTTGTTGACGATCCTGTGCGATCTTCATTCTTTGATGAATGACGCGAACCTTCTCTTCAATTTTGTCTGTCTTCTTCTGTGTGAACAATTTCTTTTCTCCATCCTCTGCCTAACTCAAAGGAGTTCTACATCGCCGTCCATATAGAGCTTCGAACGGGGCCATTTGGATCGTTGCTTGATTGCTATTATTATAAGCAAATTCAGCTAACGATAAATATTTCTCCCAAGAGCCTTTCAAGTCCAAAACCACCATTCGTAAAAGATCCTCGAGCATTTGGATGGTCCGTTCGGATTGGCCATCGGTTTGCGGATGAAAAGCAGTACTATACAACAATCTTGTTCCCAATCTATGGTGCACCCGCCGCCACAACTCAGATGTAAATCGTCCATCACGATCCGATACGATTGTACGTGGAATACCATGTAATCTCACAATTACATTTACATAGAGTTCCACTAATTTTTCCGTCGGCCCGTTTTGCTTGATCGGTATAAAATGTACGCTCTTTGTCAAGCGATCAATGATGACCCAAATTCCATCATTCCCTGTTTTACTCCGAGGCATGCCAAACACAAAATCCATCGCAACATCATCCCATTTCCATTCCGGTATGGGTAGAGATCGAAGTTATCCAGCAGGCTTCTGATGTTCTGCCTTCACTACCTGACAGACGTGACACTGGGCAATATACTGAATGATATCCTTTTTCATATGAGGCCACCAGAAATCCTGTTTCAAATCATGGTACATCTTAGTCCAACCAGGGTGAATTGAATATGACGTATTATGCGCTTCATACAATATATCCTTCCACAGGTTATCAGCATCTGGAACACATATTCTGTCATGCAAAAACAAGAGTGCATCTTTTTCAACAAAGGCACTCTCTTCCCCTTTCCGCAATTTCTCAAATATTCTCATCAAGAATGGATCTTGCGGTATCGCTTTCTGGATTCTTTCTTTAAGCGCATATTGAATCCGCATCTGACCTAGCTGTGCTTGTTTTTCTTCAAGCGTAAATATCTACTATAATTCACTGCAGGCCGCGTTTACACTGACCCGAGTTCATGTAAAAAAACATACTCGCCTTTAAATCAAAATTTCGTCTCTGCTATAATTCACTGCAGGCCGCGTTAGCTTGATATACAAAAGTTTCTTATTATATCGTGGTGTCACGAACATAGCAACAATATTTTTCCTGCTTAAGGCATCTGCGACCACATTTGCCTTACCTGGATGATATTGAATATCTAGATCATAATCTTTAATAAATTTTAGCCATCTTCGTTGGCGCAAATTAATTTCTCGCTGATCAAAGATATATTTCAAACTTTTATGATCTGTAAAGATCTCGCATCGAACACCATATAGGTAGTGGCGCCAAATTTTTAATGCAAATACAACAGCAGCTAATTCTAAATCATGTGTTGGATAATTCTTTTCAGCGTCTTTTAATTGTCGAGAAGCAATGACAATCACCTTTCCATGCTGCATTAACACGCAACCCAATTCTTTATAGGACGCATCGCTATATATTTGAAAACCATCGGAGCCTTCAGGCATCACCAATACTGGCGCTGTTGTTAATCTTTCCTTTAACGCTTCGAACGCTTGCTGACACTCATCTCCCCACGTAAACACTACGTTCTTTCGTGTCAATTGTGTCAAGGGTAAGGCTAGCTTTGAAAAGTTCTTGACAAATTTCCGATAATAACCAGCTAAGCCTAAGAAGCTTCGTAACTCAGTTACAGATTTCGGTCGGGTCCAGTTGAGTATTGATTCAATTTTAGCAGGATCGACAACCAACCCTTTTTCAGTAATTACATGACCTAGAAAGGCCACCTCAGTCAACCAAAACACACACTTTGCGAATTTAGCATACAACTGTTGTTCCCTCAATGTGTGTAACACTTGATGCAGATGTTGGACATGCTCTTCCTTTGTTTTTGAATAGATCAAGATATCATCGATAAAAACAATCACAAACTGGTCCAAAAATGCCTTAAACACACTATTCATCAAGGCCATAAAAGCTGCAGGAGCATTCGTTAGGCCAAAAGGCATAACAACGAATTCAAAATGTCCATACCTGGTACTGAATGCGGTCTTGAAAACATCTTCCTGTCGAATTCTTAGCTGGTGATATCCTGATCGAAGATCAATTTTTGAAAAGATACGTGCACCAACCAGCTGATCGAATAAGTCATCAATACGCGGCAGAGGGTATTTATTTTTTATGGTTAACTTATTCAGTTCGCGATAATCGACGCACAGACGGAGAGATCCTTCCTTCTTTTTCACAAATAATACTGGAGCTTCCCAAGGTGACGTACTCGGTCGGATAAATTGTTTATCAAGCAATTCTTGCAATTGCACTTTCAATTCTGCCAATTCTTTTGGTGCCATTCGATATGGGGTTTTTGCAACTGGAGTAGCTCCTTCGATCACGTTAATTTCAAATTCAACCTCTCTGGCTGGAGGCACACCAGGTAACTCTTCTGGAAATACATCCACGTAATCCCGTACCACAGGCACAGCCGTAATTTCTTTCGTTTCTTCTTTCATTTCTTTAATCATTACCAATATGGCCTCACAGCCTTTCCGTACCATTTTGCTGGCTTTCATAGCCGAAATACTAATTTTAGCAACTTCGCCCAACCCTTGGTAGATCATCGGACTTCCACCTGGACATTTGAATGCCACCTCTTTCGTTTTATAGTTAATGACGACTTCGCGATCCGATAGCCAATCCATACCAAGGATGATATCATACTCAACCAACGGCAAGACCGCAACATCAGTTTCAATTCGTTGATCATTAAACAATAGTGAGAGTACAGCTCGCTCTTTTGCATCAAAACCATATTATTTGGTAGCAATACACTCAACGGTTGAGCAATATGATATGGTTGTGTATGAATTGATTCCAAAATAGATGTTGAAACGAACGATTGACTGGCACCAGTATCAAATAAAACTTTCAAATCTTGATCATGCACAAGTAGCATACCTGTAACAACCGTATCATCTGCCTTTGCCTCTTGTTGGCCGAGATTGAAAGCTCGGGCTTGAATCAACCTTTCATCTCTGGCCCCTTCAGCGGGTGTCGATGCTCTCGACTCCCCTTCCCTGGAAGTCCCAATATGATACATTTTCTGAGGCGGTAAGACTGGGGCTCCCCTCGAACTTTCGTCCCTTTGCAGCTTCGGACAATCCTTTCGGCGATGGCCCGGCTGGCGACAGTAGAAGCAGACTCCAGTCAAGCATTCCCCTTTGTGCATCTTGCCACATTTGGCACATTTGGTCGCCGCTGTTTGGGACATTTGGGTGCTACCAGTTGACACTGACTGTTGCGGCTTCTTCTTCTTCCAAGGGGCTTCTCCTGTTCTGCCCGATTTTTCTTGGCTAGTACCTTCTTTGAACCTCTTCTTCATTTCTGTCCTTCTTTGCCTCTTTTCAGTATCTAACTCGACCAATCGAGCTTTCTCCACCAATAGGGCATACTCCGTAATATCAAATGGAACCACTGAAGCGCGGATATCATCCCGCAATCCTTTCTGGAACCGTAAGCAACGAGCTTCTTCAGTCGCCACAGCCGACTCTGCATATTATGCCAAACTGGAAAATTCTGCTTCATATTGAAGGACGGAGCGGCTTCCTTGGACTAAACGCAAAAACTTCTCCTGTAGCTGTCTCTTTTCCGTCCGCGACACAAACCATTTTGTAAATTCCCGAACAAATTCTGCCCAAGTCACATTTGCCAAACCACGAGTCTGAAACTTCCCTTTCATTAAGTTCACCCACCATCTCTTAGCCTCTCCTTCCAACAAAAAAACGACCAACTCCACCTTCCTCTCCGCAGGACACCGAATCGTATCAAATATTGTTTCAATCCGCATGATCCAATCTTCTGTCTCGATCGGAGATAACCCACCACGAAACGTCGGCGGTTTCAATTCTAAAATTTGCTTCATATCAGTTTCAAGCAAGCGAGACTGCGGCGGTTCCACAACTGGATGAGGCACAGCTGGCACCACTGGGGTTATTCCAGAAGGAGGTACAACTGGAGGGGTATCCCGAACCAATCTAATTGCCTCAGCGATAGCTTGGGCAATATCGGCGATATGAAGTGCGGTAGACTGTCGTTCACTCACACTTTCTTCTGACCTGGACTCACCAGAATTCTCAGGTTCAGTCAGAGCCTCTCGCATTCTGCGGCTCGAATAGACTTGAAACGGTTCCTGAGGACAACAAACCATAAGACAGTTCAGTATATTCTGATATGCAATTGTCATTATTGTGGCTTTATTTTCTTTTCCGGTGCTCTGCGTTACACGCCCTATGAAAACCTCCCTCTGATACCATTTAATTGTAACGGCCCGACTCCGCCACAATTTAAGTCATTCTTTCAGAGATGATTTTTCATATAACTATACGCAGCAGTATAATAACAGGATGTACCAGAGAAAATAAAACATCACATCTCATTCCAGAATATATCCACTATCTCAAGTCGGGTACAAACTGTTTACATTTATTACATTCTCATTAGCTATATAAAAAAAAACTCAAGCTAACCCGTGGATGAGCCACATCATCAGTTGGTCTTCGGTCTGCATCGGTCTGGGCCCGCCTAGCGGGGTCTAGTGCGCTGGTACTCGGCTCCTGAAAGAACAATTTTGTGAAACCAATTAGTTTTGAAACTAAGTGAATTCCTTACCTTTTTTCCGAGTTTTTACACTGCAAGTAGACAAAAGAGTCGGCAGCAATAACATATATGAATATGTCTCTAAGCAAGTAGCAGGGAAACTCAACAATTCTATTTTGATATCAATTCATATTTCGTTTATCATATTTCTTATCACGGTTTCATTATTTCGCACTGCGTTTCTCGAAAGACTAAGGGTCATTCAACTATCTCAGTCATCTGGGTCCGTCGACCCTGCAGATCAATATCCACTTTAGGGCGCTCTCAGGCGCAGTAGGCTTCCACGCCTCCTAAATTGGATTCTCTTCATCTTCTGTAGGAGTTCGACCCCTCCTACGAGGTGTGAGAGTTCTACCCCTCTCACGAGGTGTAGGAGTCTGAAGTATCCCCCCTACTAGGCCGACCCTTAGCTTCTCGATGCGTCGACGCTATTTTAATTCCATCTAGCTTTTCAATTCATTTCATTTTCTTAATAATAAGATTTATGTGAATGTTTTCCGCTCAGAAATTTATCGCTCGCTAAACCAAGTTAGCTTTTTCGGCGATTCATATAATCAGTGATACATAACAAGAAGTACGTAACTTAACAGTTCACCAAAAAGTAGTAAGGACTCACCCTAACTTTTCCTTTGCCCTTGTCCCTCGAAGGAGTCACATCGCGCCTATCGCCGGACGCCATTCTCTGCAGTATCAAAATATCATTTACCTTAGAAGTGCGCCTCAATATTTACGGGCTGACTCCTACGACGGTTACAACTACGACATTTAGGAGTTGTCTAAGACAGGACTAGTGTGGGTGATTCACTTTGACCGTGTATCATTCAAATCTCTGTTGCCCCGATCCACAACCGCAAGGGTTGTCACCAGGACAACACCAAGTGTTGTGAATCGCAGCTCATATCAGTATAATTCCCGTCAAACATGGCCGGACAGCCAACGCAGCAGCCCAAATATAACTGTAGCAGCCGGCATACACACATACACAGTCCAGCCGGCACACTAGCAGCCGGCATACACACATACACAATCCAGCCGGCACACTAGCAGCCGGCATACACATACAATTACAAGGAGATCAAGACACCAAATGGAACCCTAGTTTCATCTCTCCCAACAATGGGTCTAGGGTTTCAGAACTTGTAATTATAAAAAGAGGTGAAGCAAACCAAAATCCCAAACCCTAGGGTTTTCACCCATCAAAAATCCATACATCATCTGCAAAATCGACACAAGAGGAGTTGAGGGAAAGAGATTACCTCACGATTGAAAAAAAGAATCACCGAAATCGGAGGAGAATCGAGCCCGATAGCGCAAGCGGCGGTAGCGGCTTCTGCGGTTTCTTCCGTTGCAAATGAAGAGGCAGGAAAGCAAACCCGCTATTTTAAGGCACGAGAAGAATAAGCCATCGCCGAACGCGTAACAGCCGGTCATCGACCGGCCCAACCGGTTCAGCACTGAACACAACAAAAATTTACACAGCCAGTTCCTCCCAAACACACAAAATTTTCCGAACATCCAAACAAGGCGACACTGGCATTGTTCTTTCCTCATCGGGGAGTATTCACATACTATTTTTATTTTACAAATATAAACATGTTAATTATTCGGGTATTACAGGTCGCGGCCTTGAAAACAAAGCATGACCGGTCTGCCTTTCAATAAAGCCGGCCTTGAGAACGGCGGTGTGAAAACGCTCAAAACAGGCACGAGGGGCCTGTTTGAGTCCATAGAGAGCCCAACGGAGATGACAGACGTGGCAGTGGGAACAAAGAGACCTGGGGGAGGAGCCATGTACACCACTTCTGTAAGATCACCATGAAGAAAAGCATTAGTTACGTCCATCTGATGGAGAGACCAATTGCGGGCAGCAACGACCGCAAGTAAGGTGCGCACGATAGTCATTTAAGTAATTTGTGTCAAAGTCTCATCGTAGTCAATCGCATGCTCCTGCGAGAACCCACAGGCAACTAGACGGGCTTTGTGTCGATCAATAGACCTATTCAGACGAGTCTTAATCTTGAATATCCATTTACAACTGACAGGAGTGACGCCAGGGGGGCAGGGGACGAGGTCCCAGGTATGGATTATATGGAAAGTCTGAAGTTCAACTGCCATGGCCTTCTGCCATTCAGGATGTACAACTACCTCTCGGTATGACTGGGGCTCCCGGTGGAGTGGAGAGCGGTGAGGAAGGCCTAAAAAGCAGAGGAATATGAGGTAGCCGTGGTAAGAGCAGATGGGTGGTACCTGGCAGGGCTGTGGTCGTAGCGAACAGGTGGGTGTCGATGGCGAGCAGGGTTACGCCGAGGAGCAGGATCCACTTGCGGTGGGGCGGACGGAGCGTCAGATAGAGCCGTATCAGAAGGAGCAGGAGCAGGAGGAGCTGTTGTGGAAGGAGGATCTTCGTCCGGAGTAGCAGGTAACGTGGTAGGAGGAGCAATGTGGGTCCTGGGACCAGTGGGTATAGGAGGAAACATAGGAAGGGAGAGCGGTGGAGTAATGGAGGTTTGTGTGGGAAGTGGTGTTGGGTTGGGCGTGGAGGAAGAAAAGAACATCTCATGTTCAAGGAAGGATACATGACGATAAATGCGAATGCGGCGAGTCACCGGGTCGTAGCAATGATATCCTTTGTGGTGAGGACTGAGGCCTAAGTGAACACAACGCGCCGAGCGAGCAGGGAGTTTGGTGCGCTTGGGGGCAGACAATAGAACAAAACAGGTGCACCCAAACGTACGGAGAGGTGCATAGGTCGGTGGGCAGAAGTACAATCGTTCATAAGGAGTGACTCCAGAGATGTCCGAGGAGGGAGTGATGTTGGTAAGGCGAACAACGGTGAGGACAGCTTCGACCCAGAAGGAATGAGGAGCAGATGCGGAAATGAGAAGGGCACGGGTAGTTTCGATGATATGACGATGATTTCGTTCAGCGACCCCATTTTGTTCGTGGGTGTGCAGGCAGGACTGCTGATGGATGGTGCCATGAGATTGGGTGAGGTTGCGCATGGTGGAGGGGAGAAACTCCTGAGCGCAATCAGAGCGAAAAATTTTAATTCGACGCCCGAACTAAGTGTGGAGCATTGCGGTGAACGTGTGATATACAACGAGTATTTCAGAGCGATGTCGAAGAAGATAAACCCAAGTGCATCGAGAGAAATCATCAAAAAAACTGACATAATAAAGATATCCAGAATGTGAAGCAATCGGGGCAGGACCCCAAATGTCAGAATGCACTAATTCAAATGGGGTTGTTGTTTGAGAAGCATTTCTTGAAAAGGGTAGAGCAAAGTGCTTTGCCAAACGACAACCCGTATAAACAGAGAGGGGAAAGAGAGACACGACCCAAGGCTCCAGATCAGATGACACTTCTGAGGCGGTGACCAGACAAATGACCTAAACATCTGTGCCACAAGTCGACATAAGAGATAACAAAAATAATAGGAGTTGACGAAGATAAGGATGGTGGAGCGTGAAGATACTCCATCTGATACAGGCCACCAGTCCTATGACCCCATCCAATCCTCTGAGTCGTCCGTGAATCCTGCACAACACAATTAGGGGAAGAAAAAAAACAGTGAGGCCAAGATCACAAAGAGAACTGACAGAAATAAGGTTCATGTGGAGGCTAGGGAAATGGTGAATGTTTGAGAGGGTAAGGCGACCAGGGGGAGCAGATGCCGGGGTGATCGAGCCAGACTATATAATAGGGACAAAACCCCCATCAGCGCTGGTCACCTGAAGGTGAGTGGGGGTGGAGGTACAATTGGTGAGGGTGCTGGAATTATGGGTAAGGTGGCAGGAGGCCCCAGAGTCAAAATACCAAGGCGCAGTTAGTGGTACCCGAACAATATTAGTACCAGAAGCGGCGGACATGCTGTGGGCTGCAGAGGTGGCCGGTTGAAGCAGTGTAGATTGAAGAAGTAGCTTCTCGAGACGTTGTAGTCGATCTGCAGCAGCAGCAACGGTGGGATGAGAGCTTGGGCCACAACTACGTCCCCGATCACCGCTGTTACGACGGATGTCATGATGGTTGTGCACTTCAGGACGTGGAGTACGAGTGGGGCATTCAAACTTCATGTGCCCTGCCTTTTTATAGTAGTTGCAGGTAATAGGGCCGTCACGTGGTCGAATAACAAAAACAGTGTCGATCCTAGGAGCAGGTGGGAGGTCCACGGGAGGGCGGAGGCGGGTCTCCTCATCAAGGAGGGCAATCAGGGCTTCATCCAGGCTAGGAAGAAGAACCAGATGAAGGATCTAGGCTGCTTGAAAAGCGAACTCGGGTCGCAGATCAGCGAGGAACTGGTGGAGATGGCTCTCAGAGAGATGGCGCGAAGGAGGTGCCGAGTGAATGGGAGCTAACAGTCGGCACCTGCGACGTTTATCTAGCAATGGTTTTCGTCTTTGCGTGAAGTTCGAGAGTTGGAGTTGTTTGTGCGAGGAGGAGTTCAGATCTGGTGGATTTCTTGCTATGGGAGGTGAGTTTTTGACAGAAGAGATTGAGGGAAAGGGAGATTGATGACGTGGTATTTGGGGTGCGGTTTCTCCTGCTCTTCACTGCCGTTTCGGCCCAATCAAAGAAGTTAACAGTGGTCCTCCATTTGGAAATGGAAGGATAAGTCACCAAGCACGAAGATATGATGACAAAGAAGATGCTTGGTTTAAGAAGAGCTCACTGTGGGGGGTTGCAGCTGTTTTCCCTAGTAGTGATGAGTGCGACAGGGGGGTGGAGATGGCGATGAAATGCGACGGGGGATGGAGATGGCGGGGGAGGTGTGCGACTCTGAGGGGTTGGGGAGAGATGTTGCAGATGAAATGACCGGGTGCTAACCTGGAGCCGGCGAGCTTGCACGCTCCTGCTGTGCGGGAGATGTTGCGGATGACGCTGCAGGGTGTTTGTCGGATGAGGTAAGGTTTGTAGGGGGAGGTATTATAGGAGCGCGCTGATATGGTTGATAAGACGACCCTGATTAGTTTAGTGGTTGAATCCTTGTGACAATGCGCACAAAAGTATTCCTATATATAATATGTATATATTGTAATATTTACTTTTTATATTTAAAATTATTTTATATTATTATTAAAAAAACAATGCTTCAACCCTTTTTCAGGGCTGCAGCGCTGAGCTGCTGCCGTGGGTGGTGGCTTCTTGCCATCGCCCACGCCAAACTTTTTGTTTGGCGGGGCGGCAGCAAAATCAGCGGAATGCAGCGGGACGCCGCTCTGCCAAACAAGCCGTAAGAGAGAGAACAAGCTGTTTACCCAGAAGTCCGCGACCATATTTGTGCTAAGTTCAACTTGCGCGAAGTCTCTGGCTCTCTGCTAACCGCGCTAGCCTCCAGGTCGCTTAGGTGGCCCTCTCGCTTAAAGCCGCAACAGGTAAGTCTGGTGTTGTCGCTTAGATGGCCCTCTCGTTTCTTGCATTCACTGGATCGCTAGTAACCAGTAACTCGTAGTCTCCATCTGGTAGACCTTCAGATCACAACTTATTGGTGAAATCTACGGTTCGCATTGTCAGACCGCGAGTTTGCCCAGCGCCAAAGTCACTCCAGCCCCAGTGATGCCACCATCTGGGAGGCACTTGAGTAGTCTCGCCGCGAGACCGCTCAATAGTTCGAAGTTATCAGCCAGGCTCTAGCCTTGTTTACCCAGTGGCTAGCTCTCAGGCCGTAGTAGTCGCAACTCCTCCAGTTACTCCAGTTTCTGTAGTGGGGGCTCCTCCTCCACTACCCTATCCTCCTGTCCAACCCGCAGTTCCCTTGTGGCATCAATACCAAGAGTTTGTCGTCCGCCAGGATTTCTTACAAGAGGAAGCTCAGGGAAGTCCAACCTGGGTGCTGAACTTCTAGGAGAGATATGCTGCTTACCCTCCTGCTGCTCTTGCCACTACTGTTGCTTATCCTCAATATCCTCCCGTTCCTACTGAAGTGGAGGAGCCCTCTCCTTTTTCCGACAAAGTTCGTTGGAAACCCGCCCCCAATAACTTCAGGGAGCCCGTCTGGCGGGGTTCATTGGGGAGACTGATCCAATCTCCCATCTTCAGGCCTTCAAATCATTAGTCGCTCTGAGGTCTCTTTTAGATGCGAAGAGGTGAAGGCTTCTTGTCACCTCTTTTGATTGGCTGGTAAGAGAGTGGTTCTGCGGACTACATCCCCAGTCCATCGCCTGTTTTGCTGAGCTCCGAAGGGAGCTTCGTCCGAGGTTCGCCACCTCGAAGAAGAAAAAGAGTGGCTCTGCTGCCATCTTTCAGATTAAGCTGAATGAGCCTTTTGCTCATTTAGTTGATCGATTTCAAAAAGAAATCACAGAAGTAAGGAATGTAGATCCTGAACTCTATAAGGTTGCTTTCATCTGCGGCCTCAGGGAAGGTCCCTTGAAGTTTGAGGCCAACATTAAGGATCCAAGTACTTATCAAGAGCTGATTAGCTTGGCAAATTAGTTTATCTAGTGTGAGATCGCCAATCCCTCCTATATTTCCTCCTTGACTGCAAGAGCCAATCAGAGGGATGTGGTTAGTTCCTCCTCTGCTACTTAGTAGCCAGAGAGACCTCCTCGCCAAGAGTTCTGACCTCCTGCCCAAGGGGAAGGAACTTCCTCCATCATCGTCTGCATATAGGCCATCAACAGTTTCAACAGATAAAACTGCCGCTGACCACCCCATCCGCTCCAATCTTACCAGTCATGCCAGTCTACTAGTCACAATACTTCTAGCCTCCTCCAGCAGTTTGACCTTCGCGCCAGTACAATGACTCTCAGGAGTTTTTTACCGAGCTCAATATTCTTATGAGCGAGGTCGTCCAAATTCTTCAAAAGCAACCATTCTATAAGAGGCTTACCCCTCTTAAGGAGGAGTTGAAGTCTCGCAATCTCTCCCTTTTCTGTGAGCATCATAGGGAGATAGGGCATTTGACAGAACTATCGCCCTCTCTGCTTATTAGTGGAGTTGTTGAAGGCAAAAGCTACAGGACCTAGTCCTGAAAAGTGATGCTTCTAAGCCGTCCACCTCTAAGGGCAAGTAGGTGGCTGAGTTTTTTCTGGGAGTGTGAAGAAGTGAATGACGTTGGCCTCCTCGGTAATATTAATTATGAAGGAGAATGCATTGATGCTAATGACGAGGGTTCCCTCGGTCGCCTCTTCTGCATCTATGGGGGTCGGACTCGAGTCATCCCAAAGGCCAACCTCTCGAGGGTCTTCTGGCAAGAGGTAGCTACCTCCTCCTTAGCTTCCAGGAGGGGGGTCGTCACCTTTGGCAAGGGCGACCTTCCCACGACCGCCAATCCCTTTAACGATGCAGTTGTTATCAAGGAGGTCATCAAGAACTACACAGTGAACATGATTTTGGTAGACACCAGTAGTTTCGTCAATCTTCTCTTCAAGCCCACCTTCAAGGCCCTGAAGACCGGGAAGTCTTTACTTTCCACCAAAGGACCACTCTTTGGTTTCTCGGGTGAGAGGAAGGAAGTGGAAGAGAGTGTCAATTTCCTCCCGTAATTTGCCAATATTAGAGACGCACAATCGACTATCTTTCCATAAAAGATCATTGTCCACAGAAAACTGGGAATTTGACCCATCCACAATCTCTGTTAAGTAGCATTTCATACTTTCGTCAAGCTCCAATACCCGTCAAATCCTGTCCGCGAGGTCATATTGCACCTCCGTCTAGTTTAAACGCGCATTTCCGTTGGTTCTCCTGTCCACACAAGAGATTTCCAAGGCCTCCAAATCACGAATAAGACGCTCATCATGCATTTATATCCAGTTGGCTTGTGCTAGAGCCATGCGATTTAATGCATCTGCGATAACATTTCCCTTTCTGGGAGTATAATGTATCTCGAAGGTGTAGTTCACAAGGAACTCCATCCACCTCCTTTGTCGCATATTCAAATACTTCTGATTCAACAAATATTTTAGGCTATTATGGTCCGTAAAAATGTCAATTTTCACACCATATAAGTAATGCCGCCACAGCTTCAGGGCGAATATCACAACCGCTAACTCTAAGTCGTGGAATTGATAGTTTGTCGCATATTCAAATACTTCTGATTCAACAGATATTTTAGGCTCTTATGGTCCGTAAAAATGTCAATTTTCACACCATATAAGTAATGTCGCCACAGCTTCAGGGCGAATATCACAACCGCTAACTCTAAGTCGTGGAATTGATAGTTTCTCTCATGCATCTTCAACTGACGAGAGCCATAAACTATAACCTTTCCAAACTGAAGCAAAACACAACCTAAGCCGCTCCCTGAGGCATTGCTATAAATCTCATAGTCCTCTGTTTTACATGACAAACACAAAATAGGCGCCGTGGCCAGACGACTCTTCAACTTTTCGAAAGCTCGCGCGCATTCTAGCGTCCCAACGAACTTCTGATCCTTTCTTGTCAACGTAATGAGAAATAGAGTTATTTGCGAAAAGTTCTCTATGAAGCACTTATAGTAGCTAGCAAACACAAGAAAACTCCTGACTTCCGCCACAGTAGTCAAAATAATGAAACATGCCACTCTCGTATTGCAACTATCTTCGCCAGATCCACTGCAATACCCTCTCCACTAACCACATGATCAAGAAATGTCACTGATGATATCCAAAACTCACATTTAGAGAACTTGACATAAAGTCGATTCCTACTTAGGTTATGCAAAACAAACCGCAAATGGTTCACACGATCTTCTTCCGACTGAGAGTACACCAGAATATCATCTATAAAGACGATCACAAATCGATTTAAGTACTCCCAAAAGGTTCTGTGCATCAGATCCATGAATACCGATGACACATTTGTTAGCCCAAACCGCATCACAGTGAATTCATAATGTCCATAACGCTTACTAAATGTCATTTTGGGAATATCACTTTCCCGAATCCTCAACCGATAATAACTGAACTTCAAATCCAGCTTAAAATACACAGTTAATCCAACCAGTTGATAAAACAAATCATCGTTTCTCGTAATCAAATATTCATTTTTCTTCGTCAGCTTATTCAGTTCACGGTAGTCGATATATAGACGCAAGCTTCCGTCCTTCACAAAAAGAACGGTGCACTCCAAGGAGACATACTTGGACGTATATAGTCTTGCTCTAGTAACTCCTGTAATTGAACCTTCAATTCTGCCATCTCTTTTGACACTACCCAGTATGGTGAGCGTGACACAAGTTTCACACCCGGTACTAACTCAATAGTGAAGTCAATATCTCACTGAGGTGGAACTTCAGGGAGAACTTGAGGAAACACATCCGCAAACTTTGACACAATAGGAACGTCACTCAAACTGGGCTTCGGCTCTGTAGCCTCCAATAGCGTGAAAAATAACTCCGCGCCCTTCCGAACCGCCTTAACCACTTGGAGAGCAGACATTAATATCTTACTCGATCCTTTCATATTAACAAACTTAGTCTCGCGTTTGGTATTCTGCCCTAGTGTGACTTCCTTATAGTTGCAATCAATGCATGCACGTTGCTCCGAAAGCCAGTCCATGCCAAAGATCACATCAAACCCTGATATCGACACCACATATGCTTTCAACACAAATTCATGACTTTCTATCCGTACCTTAACGCAACAAACTATATCCGCACGTATGAAACACCCATTAGGCCCTCCGATACGCTATACAAAGTCCTTATTTAGGGTGTAATGTTCAAGGTCAAGAGAGTTTGTGCCGGATAAGAGCGTATTAGGACTTAGCCTAATACACACTCATAAAATAAGCAATGCACAAGGTAGCAAATATATAAAGCAGTACAAACTGTATACTAAATTGTACCTGTCCCCACATCGCTCTGTTTGTTGGCTTCTTATTGACCAAGATTATACACTTTTGGTTGCGCTGGAGCATATTGGGCCGCAGTTGACTCCACTGACTTCCCTTTCTCCGTATACGAGACACCTGCCTTTTTCTCTATCCTCAGAGGACCATTGTGACACTTTCTGGCATAATATCCCACCTGACGGCAAATATAACAGGTGCGTGGACCTCGCCTAGTCGTTGCTCCAAAAACAACAAAAGAAGCTGGCTCCAAAACCTAAACTTCTTCCTCCACCCGACTTGCCCAGACTTCGCAGAGTTCAGTACTTTGAACTCTGGCTTGTTCACTGCCAAGTCCTTCTTACGTTAGACCTGCTTTATATCCTGCTATAAGGATAAAACTGTGTTCACTAAGGTCAGAAAACCCTGCTTCATCGGACCTGATAGAAGTAACCTCAGATTATCCCGCAGCCTTTCATAAAACCTGTTGGTCTTTCGCTCCTCATCAACAAATGTTGAGCCTGCATATCGCCCAAGTCTGGTAAACTCATGCAAATATTCATCCACTAAACTGTTACCCTGAGTCAGCCGCTGGAACTGGTTCTCCATGGCAATACGCCGCGCAGATGAGAGATACCTAGTCAGAAACAATCTCGAGAACTCATCCATCGAGATATCAGTCAGTTGCCTATCCGCAAACTAATGCATCTCTAACTCATCCCACCAAAGCCTCGCATCTCCATCCAAAAGTAAAGTAGCTAAGGTGGCTTTCTCCTATTCCTCCGTCTCCGTTGCCGTCAAGGTTCTCTTTATCCGAGAGAGCCAATCTTTGACTTGTGTTGGGGTTCCAGTACCTGCAAATACATGAGGATTGAAGCTAATAAAGTGCTTCAGTTGCTTATCCGTCGCTCGTCTTGCTGCTAATGGCTCTTCAACCGCTTGTCCCACCATTACAGGCTCAACTATGCCAACCGACACCGGGGCCACTCCAGGAGTAGGAGGCTGTACCAGCCTTTCTGGTTGCGCATTGATCATCACAAAAACAACTTCAATAACTAAACAAACAGTCTCAGCAGAAGGAGGAGGTGTAGGCACATTAGCTGTTGCACTACTCTCAGTAGAGTGTTGGGGTTGAGACTGCTATACACCACTCCTAGTCACCTATAATCGTGAAACATGCAATTAAGCGACCATCAACATTGCAAACAATAATTATAGGAACGCGCAGGTTGCTCAAACATGTGTATTTTTCATTTCTAAGTAGACATTCATGAGTTATTTGACATTGTAACGGTAACGCACAGACATGCTCACACCGCTTAAAAGAATTCGAAAGAGAAGGGATCGAGACATATATATATATATATATATTGTTCTCAAACATTTGTATTTTTCATTCCTAAACTCTAATAATACAAAATAAGTAAGAATTCACCCCCTATTTCCTCTTTCTTTACCTTGAGAATTCATGTCCTAAGGAAAATATCACTATAAGTTGATCAATTGGTAATTTATATGGTGCAATCATAATGGTTGCCCTTATGCCATGTTCTAAATACATAGGGAAATAGATTAGGGTTCATAAAATGAAGATTTGACCTCAATCATGCATTATTGTTGCCTGTTCTAACATGGAGGCAAAGAGTTTTTGCCTTAATTTCATATTACACCAGGAATCCACCATCAATAACCCTTCAACGAAACTAGATAACTGAAATTAGGATGTACATAATATTTTTCCATGTAGGGTTTTCAAAATCATGCAGAAACATAACCACATAAGGCCTAATAATCTTCTGAAACTCAAAAAGAGAAATTTTTCCATGTAGGGTTTTCAAAATCATGCAAAAACATAACCACATAAGGCCTAATAATCTTCTGAAACTCAAGAAGAGAAAGGTTAAGTGAACAAAAGAGTTATTAGCCTTTTAGGTTAACCTGGAAATTTTAACCATACCAAACAAAGTCTCTAATCCACATAAAACTCAAAAGAAGTTGAGAGAAAGAGATTACCTTGCTCTAGGAAGAAAAATCAAGAAAATCAAAGGAGATTTGGAGCGGCAGGAGCGATCTGCGTCGGCCGGCTGTTCCTCGAGTTCCGTCTGGCAAAGTAAGGAAGAATGAGTTTACGGGCTTTCATTCTTCCTCTTTAACCAGGCGCCGCTTGATCCTATCGGGACACGCACAAAGCCGACCTCCTGGAACTGGTCCAAAGTTCTTATCCACCTCTTATAACTGGTGACCTCTTAAAATTATATGGATGAATTTAATTATTTTAATTATATTTTCACATAAGATGTATTTTAAAGTGAAAATTTATACATCATAAATATGTTGACATCTTACTCAAAATTTTGACGGCGTCACACCATAGAGGAAAGGGATGAGATAAAAGCTTCGTGTACATGAGATATGGATGGTAGGAAATGCAATTGGCAATGAGGTGCTTGGTGCCACTAGTATTACTATTAAGAAGAGTGAGGGGAACATGAAGGTCATCATCTGAATCTGGAGTAGTAGCGAACACTTACACTGGTTGAACATCCAGGGACAATACTTGCTCAGTAGTACGAGGCCTGCGAGAGTATGTACATATTATAGGAGGAGGAATGGTAGGTGTTGAAGCCAAATATGACCTCAACTGGAGTTCGAAGAAAAATGGGGTGCAGCCAAAACCTACTTCTCTCAAGTCTCAACCCTCGACTGGATTCAAAGGACCTAAGACTGACCCAAATGCCTAAGCAGGGAGGTCCCACCTCACACCCGGAAGATCTCTGAGAGCTTCCCCTCCAAAGCCAAAGCTGGGCTAGGAGCTCCTCAGAAAGCACTGAAATTTGAGAGATAATGATGGCTTGCCTTCTGAGGAGCCCTTATGGGTCTATTTATAGCATCGTGCTGACCTAAAATTACTGAAAAGCCCCTAGTTGGTCTGCCAATAGCCGAATCCCGCTGTTTTGCTGAGGGCACATGGGGTAAATTTACCTGAGGGTGACCTGGTCATTTAACCCTAGGCCTTGGGCCCCACTCGGCGAGAGCTGTGCCGAGGTCCTCCCGTCCAGAGCCTGGCGCGAACGCTCTCGTCTGCCTATAGGCGAGAGCCCTTTGAGATTAGAGCCTGGCGTAAGCGCAAGCGTTCCCGCGCAGGCCACGCTCGACGATCTTGGCCTGCTGTTCTCCGTTCGACGATTCGGTTACGCTCGTCGATCTTAGATCGACGATCTGGCGCGATCGCTCCCGCCAACTTTGGCGAGATCTCTTTTTGGGCGGGAACTCCTTTGGCTAGCTCAACTGTTGACCATTGTGCCTCCTGGTCTGACTCAGCGAATATGAGGTTGTACATAATCCCCGCTCTTTTTGAGCTAGCTCTGCGCTCGAAAAGACACGTCCAACCCAAAAATATTCGCTGAGCACGTGTCAACATCAGAGAATCTTTTGGTGGGCCGTACGGTGTCTATAAATATGTGTGCCGATAGACTGCCATAACACTTCCCTCAAGTCGTCATTCTCCGCCTGAGCTCTCGCCTCCTCTCGCGATGCCTTCCAAGCGCGCCGACAAACCGCTTCCGCAGGATCTGCAAGACCGCATCAACGCGGCACAGGCGCGAGCCAGGGCTAACAACGCCCTGGTTGCCCCATGGCTAGCGAGACAGTCGTCGGTCGCGGAGCCTTCTCTGCCCAAGAAGAAAAAGAAGAGGGCGAAGGTGGTTCAGCGGGACCTGCCCCACGAGAACAGGAGCCCGCCTACCCCAACCCCTAGCCGCGCGGACGGCCCCTCGCCGCGGAAGGTATGCTCGATTTGCCAATTATTGAAAACACCAGCTGCTCAGTAGTTGACGCGATATCTCTCGTAGGAGACGGTTCCCGATGCTGCCGCGTCCCCGCGAGAACCCCTGGATCCATCCTCTAGCCATCTCGAGGATCAACCGCGGGTTCCGGAGGTGGCCCCTCCACCTGACCCGAACACCGCAGGTAACTGTTCCCCTCTCGCCCTTAACTCAAATCTTTGAATGCTGAACTGTTTTCTCGCAGCGCCAGTTTTCGCACCGCCGGATCTCGCCACCCGGGAGAGCGGGGCGAGAGCTGCGAATCAGCCTGCCCTCGCGGTTGATTCCTCCCTACCGGCGGGAGAAAATACTGCCGAATCCTCCGCGCCCTTGCTAGACGCCAGCCATCCTGCGGGAGAGGAGACCCGCTCCCGACCAAGCCGGGATCACCATTCGCAAAGTTTACCCCCCCGGAAAAGGAAAGCCAATTCACCTACTCTTTGGAGCTGAGGGGGGGGGGGGGGGGGGCTGGGCCTTCTCGCCTGCCGTCGACCGGGGGGCCTCGTCTTGCTGCAGGTATATGGAAATTTCATCACATCAATCCTCTTGCTCTCGCTATAATAGGAACTCTTTTGCCAGGGGACATGGGCTCGCGGCTTGGAGCTGAGGTAGAGGAAGAAGAAGAAGAAGGAGAGGGGGAAGATGGCGAGAGCTCTCCCTTCCCTTCGTCTGACGAGATGAAGGAGATCTTGACTGGTGCCGGGAGTGCTAAAAGACGGGGGAAGAAGGTCGCCGCCGTCCTATCGAAGCTCATCCGGCGAGAACGGGTCCGCGACCTTGCGGCAAAAGAGTTTCGCCAGTCAGTGGAAAAGAGGCTAGAGACTCTGGAGCGGGATTATCTTATCGGCGAGATGGACCGGCCGGGGGGAGCTACCGCCGGATCCTCACCCGAGAGGTGCATCGAGCGAATCCGGGATCTGTCTCGCCGGGTTGACCTGGGATGCAGTGTTCTGTCGTCTTACTTCAACCCGCAGGCGCCACCCCTGCGGGAGCGAGGGAAATGACGGTGGGAGCAAGGGAAATGACGCTGGGAGCCTTATTGAACCGCGAGACCTCCCCTTCTCTTTCCCAGGCCTTCCCCTTCTCAGATGTACCCTTATTTATTCGCTTAGAACTGTAACTAATAATTCTGCACTTATCGCTTACTTTTTTATCCCGTTCTCGCTCAGCGAGATCAATAACTCGACACTTATTACTTTTTATTATTGTATGCGTATATATGTTATTTTCCTGGGCTCTTGGTTGGCGAGAGCTACCTTGCTTCCGCCTATCTTGCCTGTCGCATGTCATCTCACAACGTTTGCGCTAGTCATTTAGTCAATCGGTCACTATCAAACTCGGGCGGGAAAAACGAAGCGTCGCTGACCTAGGACGCGCCGGCTGTACCCCCGCCGCCTTTCTGAAAACAGCCATCATTATCACGGTTTTCTATAAATAGGGAAGCTCACCTAACACATTCATTTCTCCGATCCCAGTCTCTCTCCTCTTTTGTTGCTTTCGCGGTCTCTCCAAAGCTCTCGCCTGTCTCCGCCTTCTCCTTGCGTTCTCGTACCGTTCTCGCTCTCGCCTTCTTCTTGAAGCTCTCGCCTTCAAATCCTTCATCGCGATGCCGGGCGGAGGCGAGAGACATTCCAACTGCGCGGAAGCTTTTCAGAAGCATCTTTTTCCTTCCTGCACTCTCACCGTGGATGAGTTCAACCTAATCAAGACTCAACACGTTCCCGCCAGCTTCACCGCGCGGAACCCGGGCAATCATGACAAGGTAAACACCGCAGGGGAGGGGGAGCTCGCCATCCCCATCGAGCACTTCGAGGTGGGCTTCCGCCTCCCGCTGTGGCCCGAGATGCGGCAGGCCCTCCGGTATTACGGGGTGGTTCTCGCGCAGCTGAACCCAAATTCAGTTGCGATTCTCGTGGCTTTCATATGTTACATGCGATCCGAGAGGATCGAGTTCAGCTTGCCGATCTTCCGCAAGCTGTTTACTTTCCGCGCGAAAGGAGGGGTGGTATTCTTCTCTGGACAACTGCTCAAGACAATCGGTCTCGCCAACAAGCACCATCACTGGGGCGAGAGGTTCATCTTTGTTTCCGGCGACTTCGGGAACGTACCTCTCGCCCCCATCCAATACGAGGATGCCGCCTACAATCCCCCCTCCTTGGGCTCGCGCGAGAGCGCCCTCCTTGAGTTCTTTGGAACCAAGGACTTCGACGTCCTCTACCTTCGGCGAGACGTCGATTCTCTCCTCCCTGTGCTTCCAGGAGAAGGTAAAGTCTCGCCTTTATCTTGCTTTTCCTTGTCTTCTTCAAGGTTGGAACTTAGTACTATCGTTTTCGCAGGAGAGCGCGAGATCCCCCTACGCCAGCCCTTTGACGAGGCTCGCGCTGGAGGGAGTCAACCTCCAAAAGACCCGCTGGCTCTTGCGAAGGCCGCTGCGCAAGCTTGCCGGAAAGAGTCGGCCCCTCCTCCTTCAAGTGGTGTCGTGAAGCGAAAGCCCGGTGCCCCTGCGCCCCAACCAATAAAGAGACCCAAGACAACCGATACCGAGAAGGGTAAGGCCGTCGTGGTGCCGCCCGCCCAACCTCTCCCTGCAGGCCGCTCCTTTGAGGAGGTCTTGCAGGCTGTCAGCGAGATCGCAACCACCAGGGGCGGCCGTGAGGCCCCTGCCGAGAACCCTCAGGCCCCTGGCGCTGCCGAGAGCGAGGGAGTCGCCGCCGAGACCTCCGGCCAGCCCCTGTCTGGAGAGGTGCCGCGGGGCCATCGCAATTTTGGTCTCGGCATGAGGTGCCTGGACGCGGAGAACAAGCCGCTGCTTCAGTGGGATCCTGACGCCAACAAGGTCTCGATCTCGTCCCTCTTGCCAAGCTGGGCAGAGCGAGACGAGGTTACCAGCGAGGCTTTCGCCTTAGGTTACCGCCTCTACAGCCGGGAGGATGCCAGTGTCTACGACAGGATGTCGACCCGGCTGCTGGCCTACGACTCCACTCGCGCCCTGATGCGCGGGCTGGAGCTTGCGCACATGTGTGCTCGCCGGAGCATCACAATAGACCGCAATTTTCAGGACATGTTCAAGGCTAGGGATGATGCGGTGGCTCAGGCGGCCACTCTGGCCAAGGAGCTGGCCAAGGCCCAGCAACTGCTATCCTCGCGCCAGGCGGAAGGGGTAAGCGAGATCTTTCACAGCGCTTGCTCTCGCTACTTTATCTCTTCTCTTTTATGCTAACCTTTTGCTGCTCAGGGTTCCGCCCAAGCCACGCTTCGCGATGAGCTATCCCAAGCTCGATACGACAACATTCTCCTGCGGGAGCAGATTGCGCGTCTGGAGGCGAGTGCGGCCCCCCGCTGGACGAGAGACTGAAGAGCCGGTACTACTCGGTTTATGACATCGACAAGCTGCTCCAGGAGAACGCGCAGGCTACAGTAAGGTTGACGCTGGAGACGCTGCGAGACGTCAACTGCTGGGATGGGAGGGGCAAAGACATCACTGCTCAACAGCTCGTTCCCTGGCTTTTCGAGCCCATTCCAAAGCCCCCGGGCGCCCCGGATACCCCACCCTCGGACGTCCCGAAATCTCCTGCAGCGGGTGACGAGACCTCCGGGGAGAGCTCTGGCGAAAGCTCCAGCGGGAGCTCAAGTGGGAGCTCGGAGGGGTACATCTTGTCTCCATGAGGGGGCCCCTCTTCCTTTTCTTCCCGCCTCAATGTAAAGCGCGAGACGCTACCAGTTTGTTCTTATATATAATATATTTAATGCAAACGTTTTCATTGTAAATATCTCGTCCTGTTATTGTGAATGTGCTCGATGTAATTGTTGTGGTCGAATGTTTCCTGCGTGTGCTTCCGCCGAGGCCCTTGGCCTTCCTAGGATAGTCTTCCTTAGCGATGGATCGGAGGGAACCTGCTGCAAACTACCAGCCGGAAGCGTGGCTCACGAACCCTTAGGACGGAACCGTCCCCTTTAGCCTGCGCGAATCCCTTCAGGCCCGTCGCATAACGATTCCGCCTGTTTGTTCGAGAATATTAAGAGGAGCCTTCTCGGCGAAGGCCCCCCCTCTGCGAGACCTCTTTGACGGGGACTTCCCTGTCGAGATCTATCCCTGCCGAGACCTTTCCTACCTTTTCCATTTTGTGTTCCCGATGCACTTCCTGCCTAAGCCAACCAAACCAAACCTATCCCCCACAGGCGAGCCTTCGGACCTGCCAGCTAGATGAGAGCCTGCGCAGCGGGTATACCTGGGGCCGAGCCGAGCTCGGGGTGCCGATGACGTTCTCAAACCAACCAAACCTATCCCCCACAGGCGAGTCTACGGACCTGCCAGCTAGATGAGAGCCTGCGCAGCGGGTCTACCTGGGGCCGAGCCGAGCTCGGGGTGCCGATGACGTTTCCACAAACCTAACCTAACCTACCCTAACCTATCCTAACCTATTCCCCACAGGGGAGCCTATGGACCTGCCAGCTAGTAGGAGCCAGACAGCGGGTCTACCTAGGGCCGAGCCGAGCTCGGGGTGCCGACGACGTTCTCAAACCAACCAAACCTATCCCCCACAGGCGAGCCTACGGGCCTGCCAGCTAGATGAGAGCCCGCGCAGCGGGTCTACCTGGAGCCGAGCCGAGCTCGGGGTGCCGATGACGATCTCAAACCAACCAAACCTATCCCCTACAGACGAGCCTACGGACCTGCCAGCTAGATGAGAGCCTGCAGAGCGGGTCTACCTGGGGCCGAGCCGAGCTCGGGGTGCCGATGAAGATCTCAAACCAACCAAACCTATCCCCCACAGGCGAGCCTACGGACCTGCCAGCTAGATGAGAGCCTGCGCAGCGAGTCTACCTGGGGCCGAGCCGAGCTCGGGGTGCCGATGACGTTCTCAAACCAACCAAACCTATCCCCCACAGGCGAGCCTACGGACCTGCCAGCTAGATGAGAGCCTGCGCAGCGGGTCTACCTGGGGCCGAGCCAAGCTCGAGGTGCCGATGACGTTCTCAAACCAACCAAACCTATCCCCCACAGGCGAGCCTATGGACCTGCCAGCTAGATGAGAGCCTGCGCAGCGGGTCTACCTGGGGCCGAGCCGAGCTCGGGGTGCCGATGAAGATCTCAAACCAACCAAACCTATCCCCCATAGGCGAGCCTACGGACCTGCCAGCTAGATGAGAGCCTGCGCAGCGGGTCTACCTGGGGCCGAGCCGAGCTCGGGGTGCCGATGAAGATCTCAAACCAACCAAACCTATCCCCCACAGGCGAGCATACGGACCTCCCAGCTAGATGAGAGCCTGCGCAGCGGGTCTACCTGGGGCCGAGCTGAGCTCGGGGTGCCGATGACGTTCTCAAACCAACCAAACCTATCCCCCACAGGCGAGCCTACGAACCTGCCAGCTAGATGAGAGCCTGCGCAGCGGGTCTACCTGGGGCCGAGCCGAGCTCGGGGTGCCGATGAAGATCTCAAACCAACCAAACCTATCCCCCACAGGCGAGCCTACGGACCTGCCAGCTAGATGAGAGCCTGCGCAGCGGGTCTACCTGGGGCCGAGCCGAGCTCGGGGTGCCGATGACGTTCTCAAACCAACCAAACCTATCCCCCACAGGCGAGCCTACAGACCTGCCAGCTAGATGAGAGCCTGTGCAGCGGGTCTACCTGGGGCCGAGCCGAGCTCGGGGTGCCGATGACGTTCTCAAACCAACCAAACCTATCCCCCACAGGCGAGCCTACGGACCTGCCAGCTAGATGAGAGCCTGCGCAGCGGGTCTACCTGGGGCCGAGCCGAGCTCGGGGTGCCGATGACGTTCTCAAACCAACCAAACCTATCCCCCACAGGCGAGCCTACGGACCTGCCAGCTAGATGAGAGCCTGCACAGCGGGTCTACCTGGGGCCGAGCCGAGCTCGGGGTGCCGATGACGTTCTCAAACCAACCAAACCTATCCCCCACAGGCGAGCCTACAGACCTGCCAGCTAGATGAGAGCCTGCGCAGCGGGTCTACCTGGGGCCGAGCCGAGCTCGGGGTGCCGATGACGTTCTCAAACCAACCAAACCTATCCCCCACAGGCGAGCCTACGGACCTGCCAGCTAGATGAGAGCCTGCGCAACGGGTCTACCTGGGGCCGAGCCGAGCTCGGGGTGCCGATGACGTTCTCAAACCAACCAAACCTATCCCCCACAGGCGAGCCTACGGACCTGCCAGCTAGATGAGAGCCTGCGCAGCGGGTCTACCTGGGGCCGAGCCGAGCTCGGGGTGCCGATGACGTTCTCAAACCAACCAAACCTATCCCCCACAGGCGAGCCTACGGGCCTGGCAGCTAGATGAGAGCCTGCGCAGCGGGTCTACCTGGGGCCGAGCCGAGCTCGGGGTGCCGATGACGTTCTCAAACCAACCAAACCTATCCCCCACAGACGAGCCTACGGACCTGCCAGCTAGATGAGAGCCTGCGCAGCGGGTCTACCTGAGGCCGAGCTGAGCTCGGGGTACTACAAAACAAATGATTACGTTATACTATGAAAAATTTGGCAATAGTTAAGAGAAAGTCAATCGATGTAGTATAATAAGTTTATCTTTGAAATACATGGTTACATCCTTCCCCCCTCAGGGGTAGAAGCGTTTTAGGTCATCACCGCTCCAAGTGTGGCTTAGGGCCCTCCCCTCCACGTCCTGGAGGTAGTATCCCCCTGTTCCGAGGACTTCCTTCACTATGTATGGACCTTCCCAGTTTGGGTGGAGCTTACCCACGGGAGCCGATCTTCCTGCTGCGTCAACCTTCCTCAGCACCAGATCCCCTCCAGTAAACTGCTTGACCCTGACATGCTTATCAAAATGCTTGACCATCCGTCGCTTGATCTCTTCTTGCCTGTTAGCCGCGACGTCTCGCAGTTCCTCCACCATATCTAACGAGAGGCGCTGCCCCTCCTCATTCTCCACCCTCCAAGTCTCGTCTCCTTCGCCCGCGGCTGTGACTCGCGAGGACCGGACCTCGAACTCCACTGGTAGGACGACCTCACACCCATGAGAGAGCTTGAAGGGGGTCTCACCGGTGGCCGTGTTCGGGGTCGTTCGCAGGGCCCACAGGACCGAGGGGAGCTGTTCCACCCAATTCCCCTTTAAGTTCACCTTTTTTTTAGTAGGTTTACAATGATTTTGTTTGCTGCTTCCACCTGGCCGTTACTCCGGGGGTGGTGGACGGAGGCAAACCGGAGATCTATCCCTAGTTGGGCGCAGAAGCTGATGAACTCCTCGCTGGCAAACTGGGGGCCGTTATCAGTCACTATTGCTTGGGGCAACCCATGTCTGCAAATGATCTCCCCCAGACGAAGTTCCTTATGACCTGCGAGGTGACCTTGGACAAGACTTTAACCTCTAGCCACTTCGAGAAATAATCGACCATGACCAAGAGGAATCTCCTCTGCCCACTAGCCGGAGGAAAGGGCCCAACTAAGTCCATTCCCCAGATAGTGAATGACCACGGTGTCGTGATACTTCGGAGCCTCTGAGCTGTCAAGAGCTGAAGGGGGGCGTAGAGCTGACATTTTTGACACCTCCTCGCAAACTACATGACATCCTTCCTTAGGGTGGGCCAGAAGTATCCCTGCCTGACCACCCTTGCCTCCAGCGTCCTTCCTCCAGAGTGACTGCCGCACTCGCCCGAGTGCACCTCCCTCAATATCTTCGGGATCTCTTCTTCGGTCACACATCTAGCTAGGAGCCCTGACAACATCTTACGATGCAGACCCCCCTCCATCATTAAGTAGTGAGCTGCTTTGCGCTTGAAGCTTCTCCCGACCTTGGTCCCCTCAGGAAGTTCACCGGTGGTTAGGAAGGTCACAAATGGATCCACCCACGAGGGTTGCCGATCCACCACCATCAACTCTCCTTCCTCGATAGCCGGTCGGAATAGCTCCGTCAAGGTCCCTCCTCCCCGAGGTCCGAACTTGGCTAATCGATCGGCGGCTACGCTTTCTTCCCTTGGAACATGTTGGATTGAGAATGACCGGAACCCTCCGATGATCGCCCTTACCTTGGAGAGGTATTTGATGAGGGTAGGCTCCCGAGCTTCAAACTCTCCCCGGATCTGCGACGCTACTACCTTGGAATCCGTGAGAGCTTCCATATCCTGGATCTCCAGTTCCTTTGCCAAGCGAAGGACGGCGATCACGGCCTCATACTCCGCTTGATTGTTGGTTACGGGGAAATGTAAAATGACCGCTTGCTCTATGGTTACCCCCTGAGGACTTGTCAATACCACCCCTGCCCCGAGGGAGTGCCTTCCCGAGGCCCCATCAACCATCAACTTCCATGCTTCTCGAGGTTGCTGCTCTCCCCCCTCGACTTCAACGATGTAGTCTGCTAGGAAGTCCGCCACTGCCTGTGCCTTGATGGAGAGCCTTGGGACAAATGAAATGTCGAACTCGCTTAGCTCGATGGACCACTTAGCCAGTCTCCCCGAGTGCTCCACTCCTTCGAAGATTGCGAAGAGGGTGGTCGGTCACCACCCTAATCGAACGTGCTTGAAAGTACGGCCGGAGTTTCCTTGCCGAGATGACCAAGACGTAAGCGAGCTTTTCCAGGATGGGGTAGCGAAGCTCTGCTTTCCTCAATATCCGGCTGACGTAGTAGATGGGCAGCTGCTTCTTTCCTTCTTCCCTCACTAGGATGGAGCTCACCGCCTCCGCTCCTACTCCGAGGTACAAGGTCAGGTCCTCTCCTTCTTTTGGGCTCTGAAGCAGAGGAGCCTGAGAGAGTTGTCTTTTCAGCCCTTGGAAGGTCTCTTCGCACTCGGTTGTCCATTCGAACCTTTGATTCCCCCGCAACACCTTAAAGAATGAAGAACACTTGTCTCCTGCCCTGGAGAGGAACCTGCTTAGCCCAGCCAGCTTGCCTGTCAAGCGCTGGACCTCCTTGGCGTCGCGAGGTGACTCCAAATCTAGGATGGCCTTTACCTTGTCCGGGTTGGGCTCCACCCCCGCCGGAGTCAGAGGATGCCCGAGGAACTTCCCGCGGCTGGCCCCGAAGACACACTTCAAGGGGTTCAGCCTCATCTTGAACCTTCTTAAGGTGGCGAATGTTTCCTCCAGATCTTGTAGGTGCGAAACCATGCACTTGCTTTTGATCATTAGGTCGTCGACGTAGACCTCCAAGTTCCTCCCCCTCTGATCCCGGAAGACTCGATCCATCATGCGCTGATAGGTAGCCCCTGCGTTCTTTAACCCAAAGGGCATCATTTTGTAACTGAAGCATCCCTCCCTCGTGATGAAGGAAACATCCTTGGTATCAGGAGGGTGCATCCGGATCTGGTGATAACCTGAAAAAGCATCTAAAAAGCTCATGACAGAAAAACCGACGGCTGAATCAACCAGCGCGTCGATCCGAGGCAGGGGGTAGCAATACTTAGGGCATGATTTATTTAACAAAGAAAAGTCAATACACATTCTCCATTTTCCACCTCCCTTCTTTACCATTAACACATTGGAGATCCAGCATGGATACTGGATCTCTGAGATGAAGCCCGCCTCCAGGAGCTTCTTGACCTCCTCGCGTATTGGCTCCTCCAGCTTTGTTGCGATGGTCCTCATCTTCTGGCGTATGGGGCGAGTGCGGGGGTCCAAGTTCAGGCGATGGCAGGCCACGTCTGCGTCGATGCCTGGCATGTCCGCCGCGCTCCAGGCGAAGATGTCGACGTTGCCTTGAATGCAAGCCCGCACTTGCTCCCGGGCCTCGGGACTCAAGCCCCCGCTGACCTGCGCTGGTGAAGACCTCCATCTCCACCACTTCTTCGGCCGGCTCCAGCCGCGACTGCTCCCAGCCGGCCCTCGCCTCTTCCTCCAGCCCCAGCTCTCCCCTTTCTACCTCCTCCTCGACCTCCATCGCTTCTACCAGCCCCTCCTGCTGCTGCACGACTCCCACGCCCCTCGGGGCCTCTCCCTCAACTCCTCTTGCCGCTTGTTCTCCTACTTCCACCGCCCCTCCTGGGCTCTCCTGCTCCTCGTCCCCCCAGACCGGCTGCACATCTCCTTGCTGCTTCTCAGTCTCCCCTTCTCCCACTTCCCCTTCAACTACCTCTCTTGCCTCCTCTAGGCCCAATCCCTCTTCCTCAACGACCTCCTCAAGCGCCGTCATCTCAATCTTCAACTCCTCTGCCTCTGCCATCCATGACACGGTGTTGACTGCTGTAACGTAACATTGTCTTGCCACCTTCGGGTCCCCTCTTACTCTGACCTGCACCCCCCCATTGTTGAACTTGAGGCATTGATGGAACGAGGAGGGGACGCAGCGAAAGACGCTGATGAGGGGGCGTCCAAAGATGGCATTATAGCTGCTCGGGGCGTCCACGATCACGAACCTACAGTTCCGTGACACGCCCCCAACCTTACATGCAGCCCTACTCCTCCTTCTACCTATTTCCTCTCTCCGGAGAACCCGAACAGAGGTCCATCCGAAGCCAAGACCCTCTTCCCTTCAACCCTCATCTCATCAAAGGCCTTCTTGAAGATGACATTTACCGAGCTCCCGTTATCTACCAGTATCCTGAGACCGTATAATTTTCCACCGCCGTCTGGATCACCAGGGCGTCACAGAATGGATCCTCATAGTCTGGCATGTCTGCTGATGAGAAAGTGATCTTTTCTTCTGGTGGGGGAACCTGGGAGGTAGAGGCCACCCCCCTTCGGTACATGGTTTGCAGGCTCCCCTTGCGGGTTGCCTCAATCCCCACTCCTCCGTGAATCACCCCGATTCCTCCCCGGGTCCCTACATCTACCCGATCTTCGCACCTATCTTCCACCTCGCCCTGGTGCACCTCTACTATCCTTACCGGTGGATCCTGCTTCCCTGCTCCTCTTGCTTCTCTTAACTCTAAGAACTCCGGGCAGGTGGCCGTTGCGTGACCTTCCTCCTGGTGGAAGTCACAAAAGAGCAATGCCTCCCCGCCCCTTCTTCCCTCTCCTCTCCTTCTTCTCCCTCCTCCTCGAGCTCCTCTCCCAGCTCCTCTTCCTCTTCCCACTTCCATGGCCTCCTGCGGTGGTGGGGGACGACCCCTCGGCTCCTGCCTCCATGCCGGTCGGTCGAACCTCCGGGGTTCCCGCAGGTTATCTCTCCCCTGGTAGCCTTCTCCTGGGCCCTGGGGGCAACCCTCCTGGGGCCTCCAACCTAACCGGTTGTTCGGCTCCCGGGCCCCCCATCCCTGCTGCTGCCCTAACCTTCGGGGCTCTTCCCTTCTCCTTTCTTCCCTTTGCTCCCTCTGTTCCCTCGGCTCCTTCTGTCTTCCCGCTGCTGGTTCCTTCACGTCGTCCTCCGCCAGCCTGACCAACTTCCTGGCGAATGCTGGGTTTGCTCTCTCGAAGTCAATTTCCTTTGCCGCCCTCTCCATGAGCTCCTCAAAGGAGAGGGGAGGCACCCTCTTCAACTCCATGCTAAAGAATCCCGGTCTCAGCCCCAGGGTGAAGGCCAGCATCAGTGCGTACCCTGGGACCTCCTGGACCAGGAGGATCTCCTCCTGAAACCGGTCGACATAGTGACCCAGCGTCTCATCCGGCTTCTGCCTCACCGCAAACAGACACTCCGCTTCCTTCTTCCGCTTCTTCGAGGTTGAGAACCTCAACAGAAAACTTCTCCGCAGATCCTCAAAACAGTAGATTGATCTTGCTGGCAACTGGTGGAACCAGTCCCGAGCCTTCTCCTTCAACGTGATGACAAATAACCGGCACTTGAAGGCATCCGTCATCTGCCTTATCGATACAACGTCCTCAAACCACTGTACGTGCTGTACAGGGTCATCCTTCCCCGAGTAGTAGGACATGTCGGGCTCCCGGAACCCCTCCGGTACCGGAGCTGAGATGATGAGCTCGCTAAATGGGCTCTCGCCTCCTGTCTGGCGAGAGGGCACGTCCCGCGGCCTCGGCTGACTGGCCCGATCCGCGAGACCGTGCCCCGGGAAGAGCTCTCGCACTGCCGCTTCCTTCTCGCCTAGATCCGTCAGCGCCTCCTTGCCCGGGCGCTGGCTTTGGCCGGGGAAGAGTTCCCGCGCCGCCACATCTCTCTCGCCCGCCTCCCCCGGGACCTCCTTTCCCGGGCGCTGTCCTGGGGCGTTCTTGCCCAAGAGCGGGACCTCTTCTATCGGGACCTGAGGGGTGGCCCACTCGCCTCTGGCCGAGAAGGCCAAACTGATCGTCTGCAGAACCTCTCGCCTGAATTCATCCAGCATCCTCTTCGTCGCTTCCTCTCCCCGGGTGGGGGAGCCTCCAGAACCTGACCCTTCACCTTCACCTCCAGCCATGAGACAAAACTCAAGGCTTTCCTGCATCAGCTGCCTTCTACACTCACCGCACCAGAACTGTTGAAGCCAAATATGACCTCAACTGGAGTTCGAAGAAAAAGGGGGTGCAGCCAAAACCTACTTCTCTCAAGTCTCAACCCTCGACTGGATTCAAAGGACCTAAGACTGACCCAATAGCCTCAACAGGGAGGTCCCACCTCACACCCGGAAGATCTCTGAGAGCTTCCCCTCCAAAGCCAAAGCTGGGCTAGGAGCTTCTCAGAAAGCACTGGAATTTGAGAGATAATGATGGCTTGCCTTCTGAGGAGCCCTTATGGGTCTATTTATAGCATCGTGCTGACCTAAAATTACTGAAAAGCCCCTAGTTGGTCTGCCAATAGTCGAATCCCGCTGTTTTTCTGAGTGCACATGGGGTAAATTTACCTGAGGGTGACCTGATCATTTAACCCTAGGCCTTGGACCCCACTCGGCGAGAGCTGTGCCGAGGTCCTCCCGTCCAGAGCCTGGCGCGAACGCTCTCGTCTGCCTATAGGCGAGAGCCCTTTGAGATTGGAGCCTGGCGTAAGCGCAAGCGTTCCCGCGCAGGCCGCGCTCGACGATCTTGGCCTGCTGTTCTCCGTTCGACGATTCGGTTACGCTCGTCGATCTTAGATCGACGATCTGGCGCGATCGCTCCCGCCAACTTTGGCGAGATCTCTTTTTGGGCGGGAACTCCTTTGGCTAGCTCAACTGTTGACCATTGTGCCTCCTGGTCTGACTCAGCGAATATGAGGTTGTACAGTAGGAGGATCAGTACTGGGAGGAATAAGAGCAAAAGTAAGAGGAATGCGAGGGGAAACAACTATCAGAAGAGGTGTCACGACCCGTCTCGACAAAAGTCAGAGTACGCTTCGAGGCGAGTCGTGATGCCACAAGCATTGACGGAAAGAAAACCATGCCTGCTAAGGCGGATGCAGAGAATACTGAAAATAGTTTTAAAATAGTTAATCTGGAGAAAAACAGTTTGATTTTATTGCGGAAGCTGTTAGAGTTTAAAACAATAAGAATTTTAAGTGCACATGTATTTTTGTAAATTCATGTTTTACAGGTACTGTTACAGATTTCATGCAATTATGATTCACAAGAGGGTGCACATACATTAATATCAAATTCTAGCACATAAAATATTTAAATAGCCTAGCATTTGTCTATGATATCAGAAAAAATGTCTGATTGCAATTATTACATAAAAAATATTCGACAATAAATGAAATGTAAACATAGAATCTGAAAATTTAAGCAGATCGGGCTCGAGGATCTGGCGGCGCTTTATAAATGCTAAGACAATTCGAAAACAGCAAGGAAAAGACTCAGAACATTGAAATAAAAAAAGGTGAGCAAAGTAAAGTACAAAACAGTAGAAACAGAAACCTACACGTACCAGTTTTCATGAAACGATGCTACCAAAATAGACAAGTAGAATAATCAAATAGAAATGACTAAATTAAGCTTACCCCAGAGCATAACATATAATAGAACAAGTAATATCATAAGCTGCAATCAATGAAGTGTGTAGGTGTTTTGAGTAAGTGCGCATGGTTCACACTCAGTCCGGATACAAGTCTTATTAGAAAAAACTTCTTGCTTGTAGTGACCATCGTCACGGCCCAGACCCGACTCAAGGAGGCTTAGTGGGTCCCAACTGGCACCGTGAAGGCTGCAGCCCAAGTGACCCCAACACTTTTCAATGTTTGCTTATAATATTATGAGTTTCATGATTCACACTGTAGTGATTTAACCGGAACGAAAACACTTTAAATGAACGATCAGACCAAGAATATATGTTACTCAGACAGACATACGAAACCATATTCAACGAAACAGAAGGAACCAAACAGTGAGTTTTGAGTCTCGCGGGTTCGAGAGGTTAATGACATAATAAAAAGAAGATTTATCGAGTATATTGTACAGGTAAGTTGACACGTGTCATATCAGAGATATCGAATACTCGTCTAGGTTAAACAATTTTAGGACACAGTTATCTTCCAAGTAACCATGTGTTCACTACCGAACATGATGTAGCAATACCAAACATATATTTGTTATTCAAAATTTGTTACAATTATTATCTTTAAATTCAAATGTGTGTACGGTACGAGTGTGACATAACCCAACAATCATTTAATCGTTAGCCGAGAGCCTTAACGATGATCATTCAAATTTATTAATGCTCGTGCTCAAATTTACTGGTGCTCAAATTATTCATCAAAATAGACGAAATCCATCAAATTGAGATACCACTCATATACGTGTGAATCCAAATAATACAATTCATACAATTTCTAATGATTCTCATTATGATATTTGTTAATCATTCCCACAAAAAATCCAACATACTTCAAATTATACATTAAACGAGAAATCCATTCATCTAAGTGAATATTCAAATAAAATTATCTGTGATCACAATCTCATGACATTCCAAATATATTAACCCTAAGATATTAATTTGCCGGATTAGATATTCGATACTTCAATTCATTTGACAACATAAACAATCAAAGGTGAATTCGTATAATCATAAGGACAGACCAAATAATTGAAGTTCAATGATTGCAAGAGAGAGAGATCTCTACTTACCTTAAATCAGGCTGAATCTGACGGAGGCGGTTGAGCGGCGCAATCAAGATTTAGAAACCCTAACTAGACCTGTTCATGGGCAAGCAAGAATGATGTTGACATAAAGGAAACCAAACGCTAGCACAAATAATTATTCATTACATAACTGAATCAAGAGCGGCAAAGAGATTTACCTCCCTCATGAGTGAGGGGAGAAGAGACACCACGCGGAGACGAAGACTTGGCGACGCTTAGGCTAGGGCAAACCCTAATTCAGAGAGGGATTTTGAGAGATTCCGTCACGCGAGTCGAGGAGAGACACTGAAAATCACAAATAATACGAGATTAGACGATTACAAAAGGGGGCAAAGATTATAGATTGCAAAAATTGGCATAAAGAAAACATTAGGGTTATAAAAAAATCTGAATAAGGGTGGAGGAGGAATCTTACCCCAAAGGAAGTCAAATCCGGGCTCAAGGAGGAGAGAAAACCAAACCCTAGGCATAAACGCAGCCAAGGAGGCGAGGAAGCTGATGTCGGCCCTTGAAGAGGAGGGATGGGGTTGATTCCGACCTCCAGAAACGGAGAAGAAGGCTAGCTGGACAAGGTAGGGTTGCTGTCGTCCCCGTAGGAGGAAAAAGCGATGCCGACGACCTTGTTGATGAGCAGAACCGTCGGCTAGGGCAGGATGAAAAGAGGCGCCGACCTCAGAAAGAGGCAGCGCCGGCCACGACAGGAGTAGGAGGTGGAGACGGGAAGCACGAGAGCGGCGGGAGGCGAGATCGGGAGCAGGAGACGGGGCGGAATCGGGAGCAGGGCTTCGGCTGTGCGCTTGCGGGAAATCACGAAAACGGGAGGTCAGGGGGGGAGCGACTTGCGGGTTTAGGTTTAAGGGGATTAGGTTTTTTTTTATTGTTATATTATTATTGAAATCAGGTTGTTACATTCTCCCCTACTTAGGAAGTTTCGTCCCGGAAATTTTTGAGATTTTTCTGAATATTGTCTCTTTTGACAAAGATTCAGATGACCTACATTTCAATAAGAATTCACAAATCAAGACATAAAAGTTTGCTATGTACACAAAGAAACAACGAGGAGAACAAACGCAAATGCTTATCAAAATCAAGAGAAATGTTGCAGATACTTGCTACGCAGGTCAGATACACGTTCAGAGGGGAACTATTTAGACTTATCATGCATTCAAAATACAGCTACCATCAGAATGAGTTTTGGTTTCTTCGAAACTTGCGTATTTGATACAATACAATCTTGGCAGGATAGACCGGATACGAAAGATCGCCGTCGGGGAATACAAGAATTGCTTTAATTTGCTCGAAATTGAAGGGTAAGACTTGAGAATTTGAGAGCGAGAAAATCCTTGCACGAAGCGAAGATAGAACACCAAAGAGGAAAAAAAGCTGAATGACGATTGAGTACTGACAAAAGTAAAGCAATACAGGGAAGGAAGAGTACAAGACAACGCTGAAGTAATTCAGCAGAGCAATGTACAAGGGGACTCTCATTTCTACTGACACTTAGAAGCTAACTAGAGGGAAAACAAGAAGACATAATCAGATCGATAGTTAAGCAGAACAAAAATACCTGAATACGAATATCGAGAATTTAAACTAGAGATTCTAACACATTTTCTACTGTCATGTACATAAATTATGTAATAATTACAACATTTTCATTGGACAATTTTAGGTAATAATCATACCAGTGCAACCATGAGATCTTGTGCAATGTCAAACAATTGGTAAATCCATATGTGTACAATCATTATTGTTGTTCTTGGCTTCACACTTGTGCAATGATTTATGATATGAATGCAAATGAATGAATACATATGTCATATTAAACGTCCATATCACTTAACATGTCATGCGTATTAGGAATCTAATGCATCATATTTGAAAATATTAAACCGCCCATACAATTT
Organism: Platanthera guangdongensis; assembly: GCA_039583875.1. Taxonomy (NCBI): domain Eukaryota; kingdom Viridiplantae; phylum Streptophyta; class Magnoliopsida; order Asparagales; family Orchidaceae; genus Platanthera; species Platanthera guangdongensis. Next base: position 35,985,866 of record CM077157.1, on the reverse strand, counting down.
AATATTCGTAAGCGGTGTATATCTTAGTGGAAATTCATATGCACAAAAATATTAAGTTTGCCCATACTCCCTTAATATTCGTGTGCATACTACTTATGCTTATGAGTGAGTGTGCGCGTGTTTCAGGCGCGAACAATAAATAATGATAAGTGAGTGAAGAAATGATGCATGTATATTTATTTCTTTATAATAAAGTTCAAAATATTTGATAATTACAAAATACTTTATCTTTTTAAACCAACCTCCCTGATCTCCCTCTGATACCAACTATCACGACCCGTCTCGACAAAAGTCAGAGTGCGCTTCGAGGCAAGTCGTGATGACACAGACATATGCGAAAAGAAAACCATGTCTGCTAAGGCGGATGTAAAGAATACTGAAAATAGTTTTAAAATAGTTAATTTGGAGAAAAACATTTTGATTTTATTGCGGAAGCTGTTAGAGTTTAAAACTTTAAGAATTTTAAGTGCACATGTATTTTTGTAAAATTCATGTTTTACATGTACTGCTACAGATTTCATGCAATTATGATTCACAAGAAGGTGCACATATATTAATATCAAATTGTAGTACATAAATATTTAAATAGCCTAGCATTTGTCTATGATATCAGAAAAAATATCTGATTGCAATTATTACATAGAAAAAATATTTGATAGTAAATGAAATGTAAACATAGAAACTGGAACTTTAAGTAAATCGGGCTCGAGCACCTGACGGCGCTGCACGATCACTAAGACAATTCTAAAACAGAAAGAAAAAATCTCAGAACATTGAAATAAACATGTGAGCAAAGTGAAGTACAAAACAGTAGAAACAAAAACCTACACACACTAGTTTTCATGAAGCGATGTTATCAAAACAGACAAGTAGAATAGTCAAACAAAAATGACTAAATTAAGCTTACCCCGGAGCATAACATATAATAGAACAAATAATATCATAAGCTGCAATCAATGAAGTGTGTAAGTGTTTTGAGTAGGTGCGCATGGTTCACAATCAGTCTAGATACAAGTCTTATTAGAAAAAACTATCTGTTTGTAGTGATCATCCTTACGGCCCAGGCCCGGCTCAAGGAGGCTTAGTGGGCCCCAACTGACACCGTGAAGACTGCAACACAAGTGACCCCAATACGTTTCAATATTTGCTTATGATATTATGAGTTACATGATTCATACTGTAGTGATTTAACCGAAATGAAAACGCTTTAAGTGAACGATCAGACAAAAAATATATTTTACTCAGACAGACATACGAAACCAGATTCGACGACACAGAAGGAACCAAACAGTGAGTTTCGAGCCTCGCAGGTTCGAGTGGTAAAGGTCATAATAACAAGAAGATTTATTGAGTATATTGTAGAGGTAAGTTGACATGTGTCGGATTAGAGATATCGAGTACTCGTCTAGGTTAAACAATTTTAGGACACAATTATCTTCCAAGTAGCCATGTGTTCACTACCGAGCATGATGTAGAAACACCAAACATATATTTGTTATTCAGAATTCGTTACAATTATTATCTTCAAATTCAAATGTGTGTACGGTACGAATGTGACATAACTCAACAATCATTTAATCGCTAGCCGAGAGGCTTAACAAAAATCATTCAAATTTATTAATGTTCGTCCTCAAACTTACTGATCCTCAAATTATTCATCAAAAGAGACGAAATCCATCAAATTGAGATATCATTCATATACGTGTGAATCCAAATAATACTATTCATACAATTTCTAATGATTCTCATTATGATATTTGTTAATCATTCCCCAAAAAAATCTAACATACTTCAAATTATACATCAAACGAAAAATCCGTTCATCTAAGTGAATATTCAAATAAAATTATCTATGACCACAATTTCATGACATTCCAAATATATTAACCATAAAATATTAACTTTCCGGATTAGATATTCGATTCTTCAATTCATTTGACAACACAAACAATCAAAGGTGAATTCGTATAATCATAAGGACAGACCAAGTAATTGAAGTTCAATGATTGCAAGAGAGAGAGTGATCTCTACTTTCCTTAAATGAGGCTGAATCTGACGGAGGCGACTTAGCGGTGCAAGAAAGATTTAGAAACCCTAACTGGACCTGTTCACGGGCAAACAAAAATGATGTTGAGATAAAGGTAACCAAACGGTAACACATACAATTATTCATTACATAACTGAATCAAGAGCGGCTAAGAGATTTACCTCCCTCATGAGTGAGGGGAGAAGCGACACCACGCGGAGACGAAGACTTGGCGGCGCTTAGGCTTGGGAAAACCTAATTCGAAGAGGGATTCTGAGAGATTCCATCACGCGAGTCGAGGAGAGGCACTGGAAATCATAAATAATAGGGGATTAGACGATTACAAAAGGGGGCAAAGATTGTCAATCTCAAAAAGGGGAACAAAGAAAACATTAGGGTTATAAAAAAATCTGAATAAGGGTGGAGGATGAATCTTACCCCAAAGGAAGTCAAATCCGGGCTCATGGAGGAGAGATAATCAAACCCGAGGCATAAACACAGCCAAGTAGACGAGGAAGCTGATGTCGGACCCTGGAGAGGAGGGATGGGGTTGATTCCGGCCTCCAGAAACGGAGAAGAAGGCTAGCTGGAGGAGGTAGGGTTGCTGTCGTCCCCGTAGGAGGAGGAAGAAGCGATGCCGGCGACCTTGTTGATGATCATAACCGTCGGCTAGGGCAGGATGAGAAGAGGCGCCGACCTCAGAAAGAGGCAGCGCCGACCACGACAAGAGCAGGAGGCGGAGACGGGAGGCACGAGAGCGGTGGGAGGCGAGATCGGGAGCAGGAGACGGGGCAGAATCAGGCGCAGGGCTTCGGCTGTGCGGTTGCAGGAAATCGCGGAAACGGGAGGTCGGGGGGGGGGGGGGGAGTGGCTTGCGGGTTTAGGTTTAAGTGGATTAGGTTTTTTTTTTACTATTGTTATATTATTATTATTAATATTGAAACCGGGTTGTTACAAGAGGAGAGTCAGAGGACCCGTAAATATTATTACTCATCTCCCCCCGACGAGGGCCAAAAAAGACTCCCCCTCATGAAAAGTAACATTAACAGTGCAGTAAAAACAACGTGTAGGAGGGTGGTGGAGAGAGCACTGGCAGGCAACTGCTGGTTCAATAAGTACAGTCCGCCAACATTCCTATCACTGACAAGCATCCGCTTCGTAGCCAGATCCTGAAGCACAAACATCAGGGAAAATAGGATTCAAAGTAATTTAAAGAATTAGTCAAATGACAAATAGGAAAATATTGCGAGGAAATGAAGGGACATGTAAAATAGAAGAAAAAAAGCTAGGAGGACAATAAATGGTTCCATTGCCATCAATAGAGGAAAGGGAACCATTGTCATCAATTACCTTATCACGGTCAGATAAAGAAGTATAAGAAGAAAATTTTGAGGCAGATTCGGTCATGTGATCAGTGGCATCTGAGTCATTTGTCTACTTGGAGTGGGAGGAAGCCACAACATGGGCACTTGAGATACCTGACGTAGCAAAGACGACAACAAAATCAGTCGATATAGAGTTAAAATGGGAATGTAACAGGCGGCAGAACGCATGCAACTCCTTAGCAGAAAGACCCTCAGAGGATGGGGATGGTGTCTGGATAAACTTCAGTGGAATGGACAGAATACTGTGAGCAAGCACCAGAAATACGACCACCACCACGATTGTTGCCTCTCCCACGGGCACCTGTTCTCGACCAGGTGGGGCAAGATGAGAATGTAGACGATAACAGGTTCTGTAGTACGCTCTTTCTTCCCACAGTGGCTGCACACAAGAGAAGTGTAAGTAGAAGGACCACGTCCCAGCTCAACAAGAGCAAAATGATCAGTAGAAGGAACATGTGAGTGATGATGATTCTCATCACTGAGAATCATGTTGAAGGCCTCCCAAAGAGAGGGAAGAGGCTCACGGTGGAGGACATGTAGACGAACAACATCAAACTCCATATTGAGCCCCATAAGAGAGACGTAAACACAAAAGCAGTCTTTGTCCTTCTGAAGAGTCAATGCATCTGCAGTACACGCAGGAGTAAAGGTGCTGAAATAATTCAGTTCCTGATAAAGGCGTTTGAACTCTGAATAGTAAGCAGAGACAAACTGGCTACCTTGCTTCATCTCCAAGACACGATGAGTGAGCTTATAGATCTGCGTCGAACACCCGGCCTGAGATTAAGTTTCACGTGCCAAAGTTTAAATTTCATGAGCAGATTCCATAAGCATAATTGCGGCACACCTTAGGGGATAGAGTGAAATAACCAAGAGGCAACTAAGGAATTGTTTTCATCCCATTATCTCCATAAGGGATCGGCACGCAGTAGCTCAACAACGGTTCCATCAACATGCCCATATAGCTTGTGACTTTGTATAAAATGCTCTGCTGCCCTGGACCATTCAAGATGATTCATGCCATCCAAGACGGTTGTATTGATTTTTAATGAGCTAGATTGACCGTGGCTCCGAGGAGGATCACTAGAATGAACAGTTCGATGAGGGGATGGGATGTTAGAGGAATCGCCCATCGAGGTCCTTCCGAAAAAAAAACACATTGAAGATATTAAGAAGTTAAAACCCCCAACATATAGCCTCCCTTAGATCACGCCACCGGAGAGAACACTATAGGATGTAACCACGATGTCTCTGACAACATCCCTGGAGTACAAAATGGCCGGAGACAGAGGACCACCTGCAAAACAGGCGGAGAGAGCCACTGGAGTCTGCAGACGTACGGAGGAGAGGCGGCCGGAGGAGGTTGCTTCGCTGGAGGAGCGGCGGCTCTTATATGAGCGGTGGCCCTGCAGGGCACCTTAGGAGGGAGCGGGAAATCGAGGCAGAGCGAGCCCTAGATCACCATAGGTCGATCGGCAAAGCCGGCGAACGTCGAACGTCGAGCAGGAGAGAGCATCGAGCGTCGAACGCCGAATAGGAGACGGTAGCGGAGTGTCGATCGGGACAAGTGGCGGAATGAGTGAGGCAGGATCGAGATGTTTGGCTCTGATACGAAGTGGAGAATATAAATACTATTATTATGTTACCCTAATGCAAGAGTTGAAATACATATGTAAGAGGAACCACATGCGACATATCACGTGTAAAACAATGCAAAAAAATTAAACTTAAACAGATATATTCAACTTTCGGTCTAGTATGGCATGCATGGCTTGCCATAACCATTCTCAAAGTTCTAGTGCATATGCATCTTTTTCTCTGCTTTAGATAACTTCTTGTTAGAGCTACAGACATGTCCTTTTTTTATAAATATTCCAGGCTCCTTTGATCTCTCATCCCCAGCTTATTATATTATTTGGCCCAATTCTAAACGATCATACTGAATCTTATTTAATTCATCTTTATTCTATGCATTACCCTTGGTCTGATAGATAGTTGTCAGTTTAGCGCTCATACAATATTTTCTGTCTTTTCTTTGATTAAATTCAAAATATGCGGTGAAATTTTTGAAGAGATTTATTTCCTTTTGCACTTAATTTAGTGTCCTATAACAAATTACAGTTCTCTTTTTTGTCCTCTTCTACTTAAATATGATCTATCTTTTAACTCATACTCCTGAATCTTTTTATTTGAGTTTTGAATTTGTTTACCAGGTATCTGCTGATAGAATTGCTCATCACCTTTCTTCCTTAAATTTGGACGAAAATGGATTTTCAGACATGATTCCTTCCTTGAATCCGGGGAGAGCAGCTCATGAATTTGTTGAAGATCTCCCTGTTAGAGCAATTGATGAGCATCTGGTTGAATTTTCTGAGGCTTTGAGAAGTAAGAAACTTGCTTGTATTTTTCGTACTGCATATCATTCTTCACTACAATAGCTTGTTGGTATTCTAACTTTGTTAAACTGTTCTATTAAGAATTTTACAACTATCTAATATGTTAGAGCAATAAACCAGCAGAAACAACAATGCTCGGTAAAAATGACAGCAAACAAAATCACAATTGGAAGAAGAAAACACAGGCAATCGCACAAACACAATCACACACAGGATTAAGTGGTTTCCCTTCTCTTCTGGGTACGTCCACGGCCGGGTAGAGAGGATGCACTATCGTCAAAAACAAAGGGATACAAGATCTGTGCTGGCTATACCCGAAACACCAATCAACAAGAGTGGAGAATCTCACTTCCAAAGGGATCTCACAAACAAGAAGTGTGTTATTACCAGATTTATTTTAGAGGATTCGCCCTTCTTCACTGGTCGAATTCGCCTCTTCTTCTCCTTCACGTCGTCAAACAGCGGCAGCCCCCAAAAAACATCCGAAAGCCCTCGACACCCCCTTTTCTGTGAAACCTAATCAGCCCAAATAAAAGGTCTTTAATACCCTGTTATAAGATTAGGACCGAAAAGCATCAATGCCATTCATTTGGTGCTCCCAAAAACAACAGACAGGATTAGAAACTTCAATTCGAGGCACACATAACATAATCCATGTAACACCCCATCCCAGTTAACAACAAATCAGCCGTCCGGCCGTGTCAGCGATTTGAAGAAACCAAGAAACAGTATTAAAAAGTAGTACATAACAGGCATAATTGAAAGAACTGAAATAAAATCTTGCAGCGGAAGTTGAATAAGAATCTAAGGTTAAAAATGTACCTCATCATGGTGATTTCACAGAGCCACTAAAAGAATGAATAAAAAACAATTAACTGCATATCTGAAAGTTTTACAACAAGTCTGGTACAAGAAAATCTTAATCATTAATATTACATCAAGTCAATGAACTAAATAACAAATACTGCAAGGAAATACTGAAAGAAAACCAACTACATGATGGATTCCGCAACAAAACGCTCATTCTAAGCGCAACTTCCCACCTGGGTCTCCTGTAAAAACATGCTCAAAAATGGGTCAGCCCAACGGAAGAGTAAGAAAAACCATTTCTCGTAGTGACACTAAAATTATTTAAAAAATGAATGCATGCTTTTAAAACCTGTTTTATAATACAGAATAACTTATGCTAGTATGCTATGCATGCTCTGACAAGATATTTCTAGTAACATAAATGTTCTGTTTTATGTTTGCGTATTTTCACATGTTTACTCAAGTTCCGACGTTGGTTGTCTAAGTATTTTCTATCGTACGATCTATCCTTTAGTTCTAGGTGGGTCATGTTTGTACTTCTATTTCAAGCTCTAAGTAGAGTAGTTCCTAACGCGCAACTGCAGACTAACGATCCGAGTCTAACTAACAAACTCAGGTGTTATAGTGTCACGCGGACACAGGCTCGAATCTACTAATGGTCTAAAAGGGGAAACCATCTCCCACAACTCTGAGACTCATAAGGTACATTACCCCCTATGAAAAAGATAGTGCGCCTCTATCTAGCACGAGAGGAGGACTCATACGTGTTTACTAATCATCCTTGAACTATTACTACTATGTAGATGACAAATCTTTTTGGCGTACCAAAGGTCGTTCATCAAATTACTATGGATGGCTAAAGGTTGCAGTCAAGCTCTTACTATGCCATATTCGTATCTGTGGGTGTTTACGTGTATAAGTTCCATGTCAGGTACTAATCCGTGAACTAACTGTTTGTGGGATTTGGAAAAAGTTATTATCATGCAACTAGTCACATTATGAATATTAATTTACCATTTTCCAAGCTATACTTATTTATTGGTGTAACTATAATATTTTATACGGAAGTACACGAACGTTTATAATGCAAACTACTTGATATGTCTAGCCCAAAAGAAATAGAGTTTCTTACTGTGGTACTTCGTCGCTCGTAAACACGACGCGGTGGTATAGCCCCTTTTGAGGGAGGTCTAAGCCCTCTTCAAAAAGTGGTGGAAAAAGATCTTTGAAACGCAGACGGCTATATCCAAACCTGAAATCGTCGGATCCGTTGCTCACCTAGTAGATCCATTAACCGAAAAAGGTCAAAATTGGAAATTCTGAAATATCTCCAAAGACGACACTTGAAATCGATTGCAGCCAACAACCTCTGCCTCTACTAGGGTTGCTTTGGTAGACAACAAGTAAGACCCCCAAGCCCAAAATCTGAGATAAGAAAATTTTTTTTTTAACCCTAATCTCAAAAATTGAGATTAGAAATCATAGGATCTAAGAATCAAAAGGAAGAAACATAGTTTGAGACACTACCAAAAAATTCCGCACTAGGGAAGGGGAAGGCACTACAGTCAGACGTGTCGACACTAACGCGGGTAAAGCTTGACTGGAGGAGAGCACGCGTCGCTCGGGGGAAGAGAAACTTCGCCTACGGGAGAAGAAACAGAGGAAGCTTGCAAAATTACGGAAATAGGGTTACGGGCTGGGAAACAACGGCTTGCTGCTCTTATTGAGCGGCGAGTGCGGTTTTTTGTAACCGACGAGTGAGGGGGAAACGGCAAAATCGTGACCCTTCACATTAAACCTAGAAGGAAAAACACACTTCCTCACTATTACCAAAATGCCACTCCGCAATAACTCCCCAAAATTTGTGCTATGCTATCCTACTAAAATAACATACGTCGCGCAAAAACTTTACGACTGAAAAACAACAACTAATTAACGTACGATTATTAAGTATAATGTCACACCTCAACACGTTAATTTCTCGATCAAAACCTCTCGTGATCGCGCCCTAAAAACGAATTTAACCTTCGTATTAAATTACAGATGTTACAAATCTCCCCTCTTAATAAAATTTTCGTCCTCGAAAATTACACATACCTGAATCAAAGAGGAAAACATACTCTTCCATCTTCCGAAGCTCGTCTGCTCTTTCCCAAGTATACTCTGGTCGACCATAATTCATCCAAAGGACTTTCACAAACGGAATCTCTCTGCTTCTAAGTTTTTGAATTCTTGAGTTCACTATTCTGACTGGTTTAACACTGATGCTAAGATCTGATTCGATGGGTGGCTTTTTGGTACTGATGATCTGACTGAGATCTCTAACTGCTCTGCTCTGGTAGGAGACGCGGAATACATCATGTAGACCACTCATTTCTTCAGGTAAGGCTAACTTATATGCAAGCTTATCAATGCGTTCCAGTACCTCGAAGGGACCAACGAATCTGAGACTCAATTTCTTCAACCGCTTAATACGAGAGACTCCTCTAATTGGTCTGACCTTCAGATAAACGTAATCTCCAACACTGAATTCCACTGACTTGTGCTTCTGGTCATAATACTTGGTTTGACGATCCTGAGCTATCTTCATACGCTCCTGAATTAGCTTGATGCGATCAGTGGTCTTGTCAATCCATGATTCTCTGATGGTAGATCTTTCTTCACTTTCAGCCCAACACAACGGTGTCCGACAACGCCTACCATAAAAAGCCTCGAACGGTGTCATCCCAATACTTGCCTGATAACTGTTGTTGTAGGAGAACTCAACAAGTGTAACATACTTCTCCCACTTCCCTCCAAAGTCCAGTATGCACATTCGTAGCAAATCTTACAAAGTTCTATTAGTACGCTCAGTCTGTCCATCTATCTAGGGATGGAATGCGGTACTGAAACGGAGTTTAGTGCCCAACTGTTCTTGGCATACCTCAACTCCTTAGAAGTAAATCTACTATCTCTGTCTGAAACTATGGTTTTGGGAACACCGTGAAGTCGAACAATCTCATCTATATATAACTGTGCTAATCTCGGACCCTGATTCGACTTCTTAATGAGAATGAAATGAGCGACCTTAGAGTGACGGTCAACTATAACGCATAAAGAGTCGTTCCTACTTTGAAATCTAGGTAGACCATGAACAAAGTCCATTGATATGTCCTCGAAGTTCCATTCTGGAAAGGGTAGTGGCTGTAACTTGCCTCCTGGCCTCTGACACTCTGTTTTAACTAATTTGCAAGTCTCACAATTCCCAACATACTCTGCAACGTCACCCTTCAAGCCTGGCCACCAAACAATCTTCTTAAGGTCTGCATACATATTCGTACTGCCCGGATGAATTGAATATCTGGAGTTGTGAGCTTCATACAGTACGTCCTCCCGAAGATGGCTAACATCAGGGATGCACACCCTACCATCGAACAAAAGTAAATCCTCACGAATACTGAATTTCTCCTTCTGACCTGCCTGAGTCAAAGCCCAAATCTCTGACATCTTTGGATCCAAAGATAGAGCCGTCCTAATCCTATCCTTGATATCACAAGTAATCTCCATCCAACCCAACCTTGCAGACCCAAAGTTAGAGCACGACACTACACTAATCTCTAGCCTCTCCAACTCTTGCATCAGCTACTTCTACTGAGTAAGGAGAGAAAATATTGATCCTCTATGGCTAAGAGCATCAACAACCACATTCGGCTTTCCTGGGTGGTACTGAATGTCCACCTCATAGTCTGACAGAAACTCTAGCCATCTACGTTGCCTTATATCGAGCTCCTGCTGGTCGAAGATGTACTTAAGACTTTTATGATCAGTAAAAATCTCACAACAGACTCCGTAAAGATAGTGCCTCCAAATCTTCAATGCGTGGATGACCGCTGCTAGCTCCAAATCATGCACGTGGTAATTCTTCTCATGAACCTTCAATTGTCTAGAGGCGAAAGCTATTACCTTTCCGTGCTGCATAAGTACACAACCTAAACCTTGACCCGATGCGTCACTATAAATCTGAAATCCATCTGACCCTGACGTTAAACTCAGAATCAGGGCGGTCATTAGTCTACCTTTCAGCTCTTCAAAAGCCAGCTCAGACTCCACCGTCCAATTAAAGACTTTACCCTTCCTAGTGAGAGAGGTCAACGGTAAAGCTATCTTCAAGAAGTCCTTGATGAACCTCCTGTAATATCACCCTAAACCCAAAATGCTACGAACCTCCGTAACGGCCTTCGGTCTCGGCCAATCTTTTATCGCTTCTATCTTCTTCGAGTCGATCGAGAGACCTCCCTGACTGATGATGTGTCCCAAAAATGGAATCTCTGGTAGCCAAAATCCGCACTTAGAAAATTTTGTATACAACTGGTTCCTCTTGAGAGTACCCAACACGGTCCTGAGGTGAACAACTTGATCCTCAGCACTTTTGGAAAACGCCAAAATATTATCGATAAAGACGATAACGAAACGGTCTAAGAATTCTCGAAAAACTCTATTCATCAGATCCATAAAGGCGGACGGGGCATTGGTCAGCCGAAACGGCATAACCACGAACTCATAATGTCCGTATCTAGTACCGAACGCCGTCTTCTGAATATCTGCTTCTCGAGACCTTCAAAAACGTACAGACACCCTTAAGCTGGTCAAATAGGTCGTCAATCCTGGGAATAAGATGCTTGTTCTTAACCGATAGTTTGTTGAGCTCGCGGTAGTCAATGCACAATCTCAGACTACCATCCTTCTTTTTCACGAACAGAACTGGTGCACTCCAAGGAGAAGTGCTGGGGCGAATGAAACACAAATCAAGCAACTCCTGCAACTGGACCTTCAACTCCGCGAGTTCTCCGGGAGCCATGCGGTAAGGGGACTTGGCCACTGGTGTTGCTCCAGGAAGAAGATCGATCTGGAATTCAATCTCTCTAGTAGGGGGGGGGGTACCTGGTAATTCCTCTGGGAAGACATCAGGAAATTCTTGAACCACAGGTACCTCCAGCAACTCAGTCTTGGCTTCTACATTCATCAACACTAGAAAAGTTTCACAACCCTTGCTGATGCATCTCACAGCCTTCAAGGACGAGATAATCAGTTTGGCCACTCCCTTCATGCCCTGAAAAGTAACAACGATCTGGTTGGGTTCTTCAAATTGTATTAGCTTATCCCTGCAATTTATCTTGATGTTGACAGCCGATAACTAGTCCATCCCTACTATCAAATCAAAACCTGCAATAGGAAGAAGCAAAGCTTCTACAACAACCTCTTCTTCTCCAAATTGCACTGGAACCTTGCACCTATCCCTGGTCTGCAAGAGGGATCCAGTAGACATCATGACCTCTAACGATACTGCCTCTGGAAAGACTTCTAATCTCAACCCACGCACTAGAGATTCTGCTATGAACGAGTGCGAAGCGCCCATGTCAAAGAGAATCTTGGAAGATATATTATGAATCATAAGAATGCCTACATGAATGGTTGGACAAGGAAAAAAATGACAGTGTCACCGAGGACCTAAATAAATTTTCTCTAAGACAGACTTAACATAACTCATACCTGTCACCACATCCTCCTGCTCTTTTGCTTCCTGTTGGCCAATGCCATAAGCTCTAGGCTGCACTGGTCCACGTCCCGGAACTAATCTCGTGTCAGTAACCATCAATGCTTTTTCCTTTGTCGGCTTTACTCGGGCCACCAACCTCAAATTTTGACTATAAGAGAGGGTTACGATAAAAACAGACTAAGGCAAAGAAAGAGGAGTACAAAAATACTAATCCAACACTAAACTAAATTACCTGATTCCCAGAAGTTCCCTGACAGTAACATGCTATGTTTCCTGATTGCTGACATTTGTAACATACCCCTGCGGTAGCCAAACACTCTCCTAGATGGTATCGATAACACTTCAAGCAAATGGGGTAATCCTTGATCTTGGTCCCAGTCTGATCACCTTTCTATGCTCCCGACCTCTGCTTCTTGTTCCAGTTTCTACCCTGACTATTCTTGTTATGTTGCTGCTGAGGCGCATCTTGAGGTCGCTTTGAACGAAAACTATTGCGCTTTTGTATCTTTTGCTGATCAGCTTCTAACTTTCTGGCAGTGTCTACTAAACTCTTAAAATCTGCATTGACCATTGTCATCAACGGCTGGCTCAGCGAATCACGTAAACCGACCACAAAGCGGCTGCACTTCTCGTTCTCATCCCCCTGCATCGTGCTTGCATAACGAGAAAGATGAGTCAACTCTCGTTCATAAATCACCACTGTCTTGTCCCTCTGGATCAGCTTAAGGTACTTCTCCTGGAGACTGCGGCGCTCGGATGAGGGAACAAACCAGCTAGCTAGCGCTGACAAGAAGTCATTTCAGATAAACATATCTGCGGTACGACCTGACAACAAGGGTAAACATAAACCATTATGCTAAAGAATAAGGAAATCTAGGTAAAGACAAAAGTTACACTAAAGCACTTACGAGCGGGGTCGTCCACCAATTGTCTGGTCCACCATTGATGAGCCTCTCCTTGTAGGAGAAAACCCGCTAACGGAACCTTCTTGTTCTCTGGGCACTCCATCAACTCAAGCAGTTCACGAGTCTTAATCTGCCAATCATCAGTATCCATTGACGTCTCTTCTCCAGTGTAGTTGGAGGGGTGAAGATCGCGGAGGTTCCTCAGATAACGCTCCAACCATAAATTCCATGCAGCTGACACTGGAAGTGCGGCTGGATCTGTAGCAGGCAGTGCATTTCTGAATTCCACCATGGCTAAGGGCACCACAATAACAATAATAGCGACTATATCTGCTGGGTCTGGCACTGCCGGTGCTGCTGGTGCTGCAAGTGTTGGAGGAGCTGCTGGGGCACTATTATCATCCATGTCTATCTCAAGTGTAGTATTCTGGCGAGAAGGCTCGCCGGCCTCACTAGTGCGCGGTTCCTATAACACGTGAGAAAAGAAGCATTTGTTCCCGAGAGATATGCAATAAAAGATCTACTAAGAAGGACAAACTTAAACACATGCACAACTGAGAATTAGATAAAACTCGATGACACTACCGTCGATTGAGTAATTGAGACGAAATCCTATGGCTTTGTGAATTTTCTAGGTCATGGGATCCTAAACATCTCTCTGATACCAATTTGTAACACCCCATCCCAGATAACAACAAATCAGCTGTTCGGCCGGGTCAGCGATATGAGGAAAGCAATGAACAATATTAAAAACTAATACATAACAGACATAATCAAAAGAACTAAAATGAAACTTACAACTGAAGTTGTATAAGAATCTAAGGTTAAAAGTGTACTTCATCCTGGTGATTTCACAGAACCACTAAAAGAATGAATATGAAACAATTAACTACATATCTGAAAGTTTTACAACAAGTCTGGTACAAGAAAATCTTAATCATTAATATCACATCAAGTCCATGAACTAAATAACAAATACTGGAAACAAATACTGAAAGAAAACCAACTACATGATGGACTCCACAACAAAACGCTCATCCTAAGCGCAATTTTTCACCTGGGTTCCCTGTAAAAACATGCCCAAAAATGGGTCAGCCCAACAAGAGAGTAAGAAAAACCATTCCTCCTAGTGACACTAAAATTATTTAAAAAATAAATGCATGCTTTTAAAACCAATTTTATAATATAAAATAACTTATGCCAGTATGCTATACATGCTCTGACAAGATATTTCTAGTAACATAAATGTTCTGTTTTATGTTTGCCTACTCTCGCATGTTTATTCAAGTTCCGACGTTGGTTGTCTAAGTATTTTCTATCATACGGTCTATCCTTGAGTTCCAGGTGGGTCATGTTTGCACTTCTATTTCAAGCTCTAAGCAGAGTAGTTCCTAACGCGCAACTGCAGGCTAACGATCCGAGTCCAACTAACGAACTCAGGTGTTCTAGTGTCACGCGGACACAGACTCGAATATGCTAATATTCTAAAAGGGGAAACCATCTCCCACAACTCTGAGGCTCATAAGGTACACTACGCCCTATGAAAAGATAGTGCGCCTCTATCTAGCACGAGAGGACTCATACGTGCTTACTAATCATCCTTGAACTAGTACTACTCTGCAGGTGACAAATCTTTTTGGCGTACCAAAGGTCGTTCATCAAATTACTATGGATGGCTAAAGGTTGCAGTCAAGCTCGTACTATGCCATATTCGTATCTGTGGGTGTTTACGTGTATAAGTTCCGTGTCAGACACTAATCCGTGAACTAACTGTTTGTGGGATTTGGAAAAAAGTTATTATCATGCAACTAGTCACATTATGAATACTAATTTACCATTTTCCAAGCTATACTTATTTATTGGTGCAGCTATAATATTTTATACGGAAGTACACGAACGTTTATAATGCAAACTACTTGATATGTCTAGCCCAAAAGAATTGGAGTTTCTTGCCGTGGTACTTCGTCGCTCGTAAACACGACGCAGTGGCATAGCCCCTTTTGAGGGAGGTCCAATCCCTCTTCGAAAAGTGGCGGAAAAAGATCTTTGAAACACAGACGGCTATATCCAAACCTAAAATCGTCGGATCCGTTGCTCACCTAGTAGATCCATTAACCGAAAAAAGTAAAAATTGAAAATTCTGAAATATCTCCAAAGTCAACACTTGAAATCTGATTTTCCTCAAAGGAATTTGTCATTACCTGACAATGAGTGTGCCGGAGGAAAACGATCGCAGCCAACAACCTCTGCCTCTACTAGGGTTGCTTTGGTAGACAACAAGTAAGACCCCCAAGTCCAAAATCTGAGATAAGAAAAGAAAATTCTTAACCTTAATCTCAGAAATTGAGATTAGAAATCATAGGATCTAAGAATCAAGAAGAAGAAACATAGTTTGAGACACTACCAGAAAATCCCGACTAGGGAAGGGGAAGACACTACAGTCGGAGGTGTCAAGACTAACCCAGGCCGAAAAAACTCTTCTTTGGGCAACTCCAGTTGCTCGGGAGAGTGAGAAGCGCCGGGACTTCATACAGCGCCGGCGAGAGGCGCGGGTAAAGCTTGACTGGAGGAGAGCACGCGTCGTTCGGGGGAAGAGAAACGTCGCCTACGGGAGAAGAAACGGAGGAAGCTTGCAAAATCGCGGAAATCGAGTTACAGGCTGGGGAACAACGTCTTGCGGCTCTTATTGAGCGGCGGGTGCGGTTTTTAGTAACCGACGGGTGAGGGGGAAACGACAAAATCGTGACCTTCACATTAAACCTAGAAGGAAAAACACACTTCCTCACTATTACCAAAACGCCACTCCGCAATAACTCCCACAAATTTGTGCTACGCTATCCTACTAAAATAAAATACGTCGCGCACAACCTTTACGACAAAAATACAACTAATTAACGTACGATTATTTAAGTATAATGTCACACCTCAGTACGTTAATTTCTCGATCAAAACCTCTCGTGATCGCGCCCTGAAAACCAATTTAACCTTCGTATTAAATTACAGATGTTACAATCCATACCACATGATTCTATTACGATTATTACAACTATCTGATTTGTCCAATAAGAGATCTTTAGACTGTTTTTAAGTATGGAATTTTCTATTTTCAAAATCAAACCTTGAAAATCATCTAAAGGTTAGCAAGGCTTACCGGGGTATATAGAATATATATTACAAACAAGTTTCCATACCATTAAAATGAGAGAGAGAGAGTGTGCGTGTCTCCAAAAGGATTTACTGCCAGCTGATTTTCCACTTTTCAAGAGAATTTGAGTGCTCGGCTTAGTGAAGTCTAGTTCCCACCAGAGTTTAGCCTCCAATATGCTCTCGGCAAACCTTTTGCTTGTAGATTTCTTACCCCTTCTTTCCTATTGGCCAACTTAATTACTTGTGGAATGGAGGCTTTGATTATAAATTTCTGGTCTCATTTTTATTAATATTTATAATATCAATTTCACCCTACCCTTTTTGCACAACCAATATAAAGAATGATAGGTGGCCCTTCTGAGGATTGCATTTTGGAATTTTCTTTTCTCTTCTTGCAAAATTAACCATTTACTCTTAACTCATATAATTTCATTAATGAGGAAAAACATCAAGCTTTTTTATTCATTGACAATTTGTATATGCGGAGCTTTTATCAGATGATGTTCGTGCTACCTTTGTAGGATTTATTGATTTGGAGGCTATTGTACGTCAAGACCCATTTAAATTTTTAGGATTAGAGGTATGCGTGATTTGCATGATAAGAGAGTAATTTTATTCATCTGTGAAGGGTTATATGTACGAGTGAGTATTCATGCACTTAACCAAATTGACAATGTGAGACTAAACCTATGTACATATTTGCTGTGGCAAACAGGGCCATGCCTGAGACTCCTGTTTTCGTCTCCATCCTCATCTTGCTTCCACGCATAAAGGCTCTTGTAGTCGTGGCCATGGGCCCTCTCGTCCATCCAGTCCTTCTGCTGTTCACACTACTGAAGCTGCTCTTGGTTGGCTTCCCTCTGACAATCTTTCCTCTGAAGAATTGGATGTTTTGCGCCGTCTCATGTGCATTCAAGTTTCTTCCCCTACAGTTGCATTTGACACCGCTGGTCTGCCCAATGCCCATTATGCCTCCACAACTTCCTCTGAGTCGGTTATTGACTCCGGGGAGATAAATCATATGATAGGAACATCACCAGGTTTTACCTCTTACACCCCCTCTCAGGACGTGATAAGGTTGTCACCGCCAATGGCTCATTATCACCAATTGTTGGCAAGGGGACCATTGTATGTTCCTTTGCCATGCCCCTCACCTCAGTGTTGCATATTCCTGCTTTTCCTCGCAATTTGTTATCTATTCGTCTAACTACATCCTTAATTTGTTTTGTCATTTTTCTTCTGATGGTTGCATTTTTCAGAATCAGACAACAAAGTAGCATATTGGCAGTGGCAAAAACTGCGGGGAGTTGCACATCTGGGACCATCCTCCAGCTCAAGCTCTCTCCAATACCAATCCAACTTTCTCTAGTCCTCGTCCATCACCTGCGGATGTGCGTCGATGACATCAATGTCTTGGCCATCCCTCTGCCAGCTATCTTCTCAAGTTATTTCTTATTTTTCAAGCTCTGAGCTGTTTGGTCTGTAATGAATGTGAACTTTCTAAACATGTACGACATAAAACAAATCATTTTTTTCTCCTAGTATGATTCCGTTTGATATTATTCATACTGATGTTTGGGGACCATCCTCATTTGTTTCTAGCTCTATTTGGGTGTATTTATAAAAACAAAAAAGTGAAGTCTTTGATTGTTTTCATATTTTTAACACCTTAGTGTCTACTCAATTTGGTAGCACTATTCGTGTGCTCCGTAGTGACAATGAGAGTGAGTACGATGATTGTGGTGCTTTATACACTTGTCTTAGATACCATGAGATTCAACAACAAGAACACTCAAGCCTTTATCCCACTATAGTGGGGTCGGCTATATGGATCCTTTGTCGCCATTGTGCCCTATCATTTGTCGTAATCTCACTAATGCCTAAGTACATCAAGTCTTTCCTTACAGTTTTATTCCAAGTCTTTATTGGTCTACCCCTTCCGCTTTTAACATGCCTAGTGACTAGACTCTCACAACGCCTAACAGGTTCCTCTAATGGTCTCCTTTGTACGTGTCCAAACCATCTTAGACGAGCTTCTCGCATCTTCTCTGCAATTAGTGCCACTCATGTCTTAGAGACCATGAGATTCTTCATAAAAAATGAATCAACACCTCTACTCAGAATGATATGGCTGAAGTGCTGAACGCAAGAACAAACATCTCCTTGAGGTTACCAGATGTCTCCTAATCATGAATCTTTCCAAGTCCTATTAGGGTGATGTGGTTCTCACCGCTGCTTACCTCATCAATTGTCTACCCTCCAACACCTTATAATATCCCTCTTACTTATCTTGTATGTTTGTTAAATGCATTGCACACACCTCTCATATACCTCCGCGTGTGTTTGGTTGTGTGCTTCGTTCATGTTCATCAACAACATCATGATAAGATGGGTGTGCATTACCTACATTGCATCTTTGTTGGCTACTATGCTACTACTAAAGGGTATCAGTGTTATCATCCTCCTTCTCGACGGTTCTACTGCACCATGGATGTGATGTTTCGTGAGACGGAACAATATTTTTGTTCTCGTCAGTGGGAGGACATTGCTGTTGACGATCCCCATCTTCCTCTCCCTAGTGCGGCCTCGCAATCGCCTTTTATACCTACCACTAACATACCTCCTCCCGCGAATCCATTTATCATGGACTGACAATCACATCTTATTCCTGCCTCTATCATGTCTCCTCCCGTGCATCCAACTCCAGGGAGCCTCATTTCTCCCCGTCCTCAGGTCCATCACTGACACAACTCTGGTGCTATGATGTTACAATCCCCAATCATTCCACTCATGCAGGTATGCTCTTCTGATTAAGGTTCTGATGACGTGCTTTATCACCTCTTATACGTCTAAATAGGAAGTCGATCTCTGCTAAATACCCTCTTGCCAATTATACTACTTATCAACATCTGACAAAAACACAAAAGGCCTTCATATCCTTTTTGTATTATGTTTGTATTCCTAATACTTGCTAGGAAGCAATTGAGATATCAATGTGGCGCAAGACAATGGAGGAAGAGATGCTGACATTGGAGAAGAACCATACTTGGACCCTCACCCATCTCTCCGCCGAGAAGAAGTCTATTGGTTCCTAATGAGTGTTCTCTGCTAAACAAATTCAAGAAGGGGTTGTTGAGAGTTATAAAGCAATGTTAGTTGCTCAAAGATATATTCAAACTCCATATGTGATTTATCATGAAACATTTGCTCCTGTTGTTAAGATGGACTTCATCCGCACCATTTTTTCATGTGTTGCATGCTTAGGATGTGAGTTGCAACAACATGATGTCAAGAACGTTTTTTTACATGTGATCTTGAAGAAGAAGTCTATATGAAAGTTCCACTTGATTTCTGAAAGATAGGATCAGAAGGAATGGTGCGTCAACATAAAAAATCTTTACAAACAAAATCACTATGATCATACCCTCTTCACGTGAATTGGTGTTGCAAAAATCACGTGGCTCAAGGCGCCCCTGTGTAAAGAATTTGAAGTTAAATATCTAAGAAAGTTGAAGTATTTTCTGGAAATAGAAGCTGCACGCTCTGATCGCAGTATCTTCATTTCCCAGAGGAAATATGTCCCAGATCTTTTAGAAGAAACATGGATGCTTGGTTTTGTTCCTGTTAATTGTCCCATGAAAGTAAATTGCAAGATTGATGAAGATAAGTATGGTGAGAAGGTGAACTCCTCTAGCTATCAATGACAGGTGGGATGGCTGATCTATCTCTCACATACTTGCCTGGATATCACACATGCTGTTAGGATCCTCAACATATAAATGCATTCTCCCAAATTATGACATCATGAAGCTGCCATGCATGTGTTACAACACTTGAAGAACTCTCTTAGATGCAGAATTCTATTCTCCCGCAATAAACTGATGGATGTTGAAGCTTATACAGATGCAGATTGGGCTGGAAGTTAAGAAGGCCGAAAAGCTGCCGTGCATATGTTTCTTTCCTCCATCGTGTGAATCGAAGGCTGACGAGCGTCTCTGCATTTCAAGAACTCCCTTGTTTGAAACCGTTGCCAACAACACCCTCCCCTGGTTCCCAAGAGCTCAACGACTTCCTTTCCATTCACCGAACACCGTCGACTCTTCCTTTTCCGCAGAGGAGTCAATGTTCCTCAACCTTATCCGACAATACCTTCAGTTAGTCGTCGTTCTCGATCACATATGTTCTCGTGATTTTGAACAATTAGGGCTTCTTGTTGATCGCACAAAAGTGTCAAGGTAATTTATTTTTCTCCATGAACATCAATGTTAATGTCGATTTCTTTGTTTGCAGTCAACTAGAGCTTCAAAGTTAGGTCGTTGTTTTTTTGCCGAAGGACAAACCCTGCCCCGCTATTTCTCCTCCTCTGTAAAACTGAGGCCGCCTCTTACTGGATTTTCATTTTTGGTCTATTCCATTATCAGTGGAACAAGGTGAGATTTACCCCCTTTCCGAATTTTCCTCTCAATGATATGTTCTTCTACATAGATTATTGTTCCTAAAATTACATTAAACTCCTAAAAGTATTAAAGGCATGATTAATTTTCCCTTTAGAATTCTTGAGGATGACCACAAAAGGGGGGTCTTGTTGTTAATAAGAGAAGAATATTACACATTTTCCAAATAACCTAGAGAAATCATGCCGCCGCGCTGCTTTTCTGAATGTTGTAACATCGAAGTAAGAAATTTGATTCCTTTTAGTTATATATATGAAGTTATATAATTTCCCTTCTACTTTATATATAGTTGTCAAGGAACATGATTAAAATACAAAATTTTATATAATATACCTTATATATAAATGGTATTAGAAGATCAATACTTAATCATCTTATCAAGGTAATACGAACAATGCATGCAAGTCTAAGTCTTAGTATACTAGAAAAATAAAATAAAATACTATACCTATACTCATACTCTAAGATAAAGACTCTTAAGACTTTTCACATGAATAGTTAGCAGAATGACTAACAACGAGATTTATTATCATTACTCGCTTGTCTCACGAAAGTGAGAGTAGGTGCGAAGTTTCCCAATTTGTGACCGACCATGCGATCTGTTATATAAATAGGTAAATGTTCCTTTCCATTATGAATAGTGTTACGAGTGGGCTTTCCCTCTATTATCCTAGGCCTATTTTCTAGCCCAGCAAGGGTACCACTCGCTGTACAGGGCCGCGACCCATTCACCCCAACCCATCTCAGCAACCAATTTAATTGCCGCGGGATGTTGAGGCTGGGGCTCGATCCCCCCACCTCCTTGATAAGGAGCCTTCAACACGGCTATCATCATCGTGTGTATAATGGTAGATACCCGAGACCAAGTCACTATTATTTCTTTCTCCTCCCTCATGTTGAGTTTTTCAAATTTTC
Organism: Platanthera guangdongensis; assembly: GCA_039583875.1. Lineage (NCBI taxonomy): Eukaryota > Viridiplantae > Streptophyta > Magnoliopsida > Asparagales > Orchidaceae > Platanthera > Platanthera guangdongensis. The sequence continues at coordinate 35,964,292 of CM077157.1, read as the reverse complement.
TCGATAAATGATTAGCTACAAAGGGTTTTTTAGTGAATGTGTCACAGTTGATTAATCTTTTTTTTACATTTTTTAAATTGACATTCTATGTCCAATATCTCGATCTTAATATGAAGTAAGAGGGTAAAAAAATTCCGTTATGATTTAAGCATATCGCCTATCTTCAATGATATACTTTCTCTATGTCCATGTACAAAGGAATATGAAATTTATGAAATTAAATATTATGCAATTAGAAACTAATAAGATTAGAATGTTATATTATAATATTTTCTTTGTTTTAATATTAGTAACACTAAGATACAATATAAGGTGTAAACGTGATGGAATATTTGATTTTAGATAGTGGTCTTATGCGGGTATTCCTTTAATATTAATCATGCCGACCACTAATATGAAGAATATTGGCTTTATGCGCGGATGCTCCTTTATGTTGACCATGTCGATCATTATATGAAGAATATTAAGGGACACGATCGAGCGTTTACTTCCGTCATTGATAGACACACATTATCGTACTTGCAGGGCGTAATAAACAATATGAACATCAAACGTGTCCGTGACCGAGCCACACTAGAGTACTTATGTTCGCCATTAGGGACTAAGTCTCTAGAATGTGCTTAAGAATTTTCACAACTAAAATTAAGAAAAAATAATTAAAAGTCACCTCAACTGTAAATACAAATTCAGAATCTATAATCCCTACACTTTAATGACTTATAATTTAGAGGAAATTAAATACAAGTTCAAATCATATCAAATACATTTATGTTCGAAAAATAATTTTATAGAAAAGCATGCATAGAAGATAGAACCACATTATACGTATCTTTAAAAAATATACTGTAACATTCTTGAAATATTTAATCATATTTAGCGATGCATAGTAATGATGATCATAGACCATGAAGCACGATCGTAATTGAGTGTTAAAATACCAAACAATCATATTTTAGGAAACAGAGTCTGCGGTTAGGCATATAATGTTGAAATACCTAAGAATCGACATATCATTTGCCAAAATCGGAGCTCATATGAAAAAGTGCAATTTCTGCATGAACCAGTGAGAATTCCAAGAAACAGTGTCCACAGTTAGACTATGAATGTCAAAATAAATTGATATATTATTTATTGAAATCGGCACTCATATGAAAAAAATATAAATTCGGCAAGAACCGTTAAGAATCTGGAGAAGCCTAAGCATGATTTAGAACCAGGACGTCAAAAAGTCTCAGGGTAAGTATATTCACTTTTTTCGGTGACTGGGCGGCCTTTGGGGCCCGCCGGTCTCGGAAACCATCACCGACGGCTTCCGGTGGCACGCGATGGCTCCGCCTTAGCGCGCCACGTGGCCGCGCTGCACAGTACTACATGTGTTGTGCTACAGGGCACTGCCACTCGGCCCCATGCAGCAGTACGCCTCATAGTTGTGTGCCCATGGGGCTACGCAACGCTACTTCTTGGCCTCCATGCGGCGCCAACATGACTGCATAACCGCCACGTGGCGCCATGTAGTGCTGCTGCATGATCTCCACATGGCAACACCATGTCTGTATGTGCCCCACTAGCCGACATGTAGCGCCAAAACGCAACACATGACGCATTCCGACGCCCTCCAAAAAGCGTAGTAAATAACAATCCTTATTTTTAATTTTCCAGGAATTCTAGAGATCAGATTTGACAATTTTGGTGGTGTTGGAAAGTTATTATAAATATGGATCCAATGGAAAGTTCAAATCACTTCAAATACTTTTCTGTTTCTCTGAAATAAAAAACTGAGGTAGTGAGGAGAGAGAAAGCATCAGAACACAACAAAAATTTAGGGGACGGTTATACAGGGGAATTTCAGCTTTAAACGGTGTCAAAGTGCTGCCCAAGTACTATTTTTTGAAGCCAAAGCCCAAACTTCTTTAAAGCGTTGAAATGCTGTCCAACTCAAACTCAAGTGACGAAATCGAGGTAGGTGGAAAGTAATGCAGTATTTGTCTTACGATAGATTTTTTGTTGCAACGCTTCCACTAGTAATTGTTATGCCTAAATAATTGCAATAATTCGTTCAGTGTAATAAATGGTCATCTCGCTTGCGTTTAAGAGATAATGAGGCCCGGAGCTTTAGACTGCATGCATATTGATAACATGAATATATTTTGAAAATTATCATGTAAAAATATTAATAAAACTGGAGAATAATAAAGCATGTGGAATTATCATAATTTGAGAGTGATGCTCTTATCTTACCGACTTTCTCTTCACAGGATGGTTGGTCCAATTTGTCCTGTAAAGCCAGAAAGCCTTCCGGTTATGCTCATCAGGGCACTATAAGTGGTAACTAATAAATGAGTTATTTTCGATAAAAAGAATTTATATTTTGACAAAAAGACAAAATATACGTTGATGTGTCTATTTTGATTACTATTTACTACTTTCATTGCATACTATATCTGTTAATTGTGCATTGCAATTGCATGCACATATATATTTATATATATTGTATTATTCTTTCATGGTGGGCAAATATGCTAACTTACCTATTAAATGAGTTTTCAAATTAGTCCTATCAACAAATTAAATAGTTACTCTACTAGTTTCTAGGTTATCTAAGTTTAATATTTGGAAAATTTTAGGGGAAGTGTTGGTGTGCATTGGCGGAAGAGGACCGAGAGACTATGATATCAAGTTTGTTACAAACTTCTCTACATAGGTTGTTGGAGAGATGCGGGGTGGAGGATATAAGGGTGTTAGCCCTAAAAATGGCGGTAGGGATGAGAGAATATGAAATCCGAAGAGGGTGGAGGATGGAGAGGGGAAACCCTAAAGGGGGAGAGGGCTTAGAGAGAGAGAGGGAGAAGCTTGAGAGAGAAGGGGAACGTTGGTTTAATTCTTGCATAATCTTACATGATCTCAAGGGCCCTATATATATTGGTTTTGATGGCATAACCATAAATACCAAATATACATCAAATATTAAAAACACTAAACGCTACGATGACTCTAATTACGACGATTATGACTCAAGACAACACATCTCGATACAGTGACTCAATACAATGACTCGACTCAACCTACATATATAATAATAATAACAATAATAAGATAACTGACGGGGGAAGCCGTAACATGTTGATATTCATTTACTTGCTTATTTAGGATTCGTGTACTCTCACATCAATACTTCACATGCTCTCCATTTTGTGTTTCTATTGTGGTTATCTTTTGTTTGCATTTATAAATCATAATTATTGCAAGTTAAACGTCGCCAAATTTGAATTGTTGCATTTAGAGTTCACCCATTAGCCCTTGATTGGAGCGCTATACCTTCCGTTTAATCTGAATTTTGTGTTCTGTTGCTTACCAAGCAAGATTCAGAGACGCAACATCAGAACCACACCGAAGGTAAAGTATCTCACAAAATTTATTCTTTTTGCGAAGATTGCACATTTGCATGGCAGCATGACATTAATGTGGATGCAATGCTGTATTGAAAAGTGCCCACACAAATTTGAGCAGCATTTGCCAGCCTCACTGAGGCAATAAAGCCTTAAGTAGTATGTTTTACTATTTTGTAATTTAAAAGATTGTTTGAATGTTGAATATGCTTTCAGAAATATAGTTATAAGAAGGTGCTAGGTTTTGAAAATTATGACTAAAAGTCTTGTACTATGATGTTTCTCCAAAATCATGAAATTTTTTATTTATTTATGGTTACTATATTCTATTTTGATACCTTCCAATTGAAACCATTTTGTAACTTTTAGCTGTTGCAAAGGCATTGCGACGGGCTGCAGAAGGAAAGGCTTCAGCACAAGCAGATGCAGCTGTCTGGAAGCAAAAGTATGACTTGGAGAGGGAACGAAATGCTGGTCTTAAACATCAAGGTTTGCCAAAAAAATTGCAAAACATGATATATACTTTGTTGCTTGTAATCATGAAGCAAAATTAGACATTTCTAACTGTTTATTTTATTTTTCATTTCTGTACTTTTATTTATTTTTCTACTTTTTATTTCAATTTTGTACACATCAGATAGTCATATGATGTGCCAAGATCTTTTTTACAAGAGTCAAACAAATTTTATAATCAATTTATAGTGGCATAAACCTAAATTTTTTCTCAACTGGGTTATAAGAGCTAAAAAATTATCAATTAGTTGGAATTTAGGCTTGTCATAATTATATGCTATCTTATAATACATTTGGTTTCTTGAAACAAGAAAATATGTTCCATATTGTTGAAGCCCAAAGATAAAATCCCAAATGAGGCCCTCTGCACATTTGTCCTACATCACCAAATGTAAAATTTTTTTTTCCTCTACTCTATATAAGGAGGGGAGCTAATATTTAGAATTTTTTAAAATAAAATTATTTAATATTTCAAATTTTCTTATTGTATCAGAATAGGACAAAATACCTCGCTGTTATCCTCTCGTGTGAATACTCCCAGCCTCACATGAAGTCTTTTCGATCTCGCTTGAATACTCCCAGCCTCACAAGAAATCTCTTGCGATCGGTTCCCGCGCTGACTTGTGGTCTGCTCCCGTAACACCAAGCACTCGCTTCATACCCACGGGATATTTATAGACGTCTCCAGCCGTTGTGCACATCTCCGTCATCTGCAACTTCTCCCACCTTGTCTGTGACCTCTTTTGCCTGCGACGTCTTCCCGCGTCTTCCGTGTACTCAACTGTAACGGCCCCAAGTCCGCCGCAATTTAAATTATTATTTTTGAACGGGTTTTTCACACTCTTATACGCAACAATATAATAAAAGGAGGATGCCTGTGAAAACCTAATATCACAATTTATTAATATACAGAATACATATATACATTGTCTAAATGCCAGACACAAAAATGTCTACATATATTACACTACCACTATCCAACAAAAGAATAAGAAATAAACTCATGCTAACCCGTGGACGAGCCACGTCTTCAACTGGTCTTCGACCTGCCTCTGCCTAGGCCCGTTTAGTGGGGTCTGGCATGCTGGTGCTCTGTTCCTACAAAATTAGGAACCAATTAGTTATGAAACTAAGTGAATCTTTACCCTTACCTGTAACTTCACACTACAAGCAAACAAGAAAGTTAGCAGTAATGAAATTCATATGAACATTTTACTAAGCTAGGAACAGGTAAAATCAACATCTCTATCTCTGATATCAATTCATATTTCAGTTGTACTGCTATTATCAATTTTCTTTTATTCATAATTCGTTTCTCGAAATACTTAGAGTCATTTGAATATTTCAATTATCCGGGTCCGTCGACCCTTCCGATTATTATCCACTTTAGGGCGCTTCTACGCGCTACAGGCTTCAACGCCTCCTACTCGGATTCATATCATAATCTGTAGGAATTCGACCCCCCCTACGGGGTGTGAGAGTTCTACCCCCCTCACGAGGTGTAGGAGTCTGAAACATTCCCCCTACTAGGCCGACCCTTAGTATTTCGATGCGTCGACGCGTTCTCCATTTTCATTCAATTCTAATCATTTCAATTCGTTCAATTTACTTCAAAATAGGATTTATTTGTATTTGGTTCCCCTCAGAATTCTACCGCTCGCTAAGCCACGTTAGCGTTTTCGGCGATTCATGTATTCAGTGATATCAAGCAACTGAAATGTTCACAAAAGAGGAAAAAGCAGTAAGAACTCACCCCAACTCTTCCTTTGCCCTTGTCCATCGAAGGGTTCACGTCACGTCTATCACCGGACGCCATCCTCTACAGTATCAAAATATCATTTAGTTTAGGGTTGCGCTATAAATAATTACGAGCGGACTCCTACGACGGTCACAACTACGACCTCTAGGAGTTATCTAGGGAAAAGACGAGCGTGGGTGATTCAAAAAGGAGGTGCAACATCAGCCAACAAAAGGTTTCAAATACCCATGATAGTCAATCCAAAATGCTCCAATGCACAGCCTCAAGGGTTGTCACGATGACAACACCAAGGGCTGCGAATTGCAGCTCAAAGCAAGATATAAATTTCATCTAAACAGCCGGACAGTTAACACAATTCAGTCCAACAGCACAACCGACAACCCTCAACAACACAGCCGACAAACAAGGTTTGCACGGAGGTCAATATAAAACCCTAACCCCAGCTCTTCCAAAATTAGTTCAAATCAAGGTTTAGGGTTTGAAAAATAATAAAGAAACTTCTGATTTGAAAAAATATTGAATCAAATCCAAAACCCCAAACCTTAGGGTTTTCCTCCATCATCAATCCGTACACAAACTTTATACAAGAAGTAAAAGGATTGAAGAGAAAGAGATTACCGTCTCAACGAAGGAGAAATCGTACGAAACAGAGGAGATTTGAGGCGGCTAGGGCAATCGGCGCAGGTGCGGCCTGACAGTTCGTTTCGTCGAAATGAAGAAGAATGAACAAGCACGGTTTCATAAAGCACGGGAGTATCCACCGCTAAACCCAGACAACCGGTCACCCTACCGGTCTAGCCGGTTCCAAATTAAAACCAGCCTTGTTACCTAAATTAAACAGTCAATCCAACCCACCGGTTCACCCCTAGCACAGCCACCATCCACCCAATTCCAACCAAAATTCACTTAGGCTCATATTAAAACAAAGCGGCTGTCACAAAAATATAATATCAAACAAAAAACCCGAACATTAAAATATGCGACGTCACGTCAGCACCGAATTGTTCTTTCATCATCGGGGATAGTTACATAGTTAGTTGTTATTTTGTTTTTCATATAAACAAAATTTACATCTATCTACGTTCGAGTCTTACAAATTCTCCCCTCCTTATCAGAATTTTCGTCCTTGAAAATTCGAACATCTTCTTAATTCCCAAAGAAAGAGGGAAATATTTTCCTCAGCAAGTCTTCTCGCTCCTAGGTAGCATCCTTGGCAGAATGACCGGTCCACCAGATTTTGACAAAATTTACCTGTCGATTCCGAAGATTTTTGCTTTGCCGACCAATAATCTTGTAAAGTGTTGTCGGACTTGACAAATCAGCTTCTATCTGCACATCACTGACAAATATCATCAAATTTGAGTTCAAAATATATCGTCTGAGTGCAGATACACGAAAAACATCATGCAATCGTTGCAATTCGGCAGGAAGAGCTAAGCGATATGCTATCTCGCCAAGACGTTCAATCACCGGAAAGGGATCAATATATCTTGGACTTAATTTTCCAATCCGTCTCAATCGGGAAATTCCTTTGAATGGTTTTATCTTCAAACACACCTGATCGCCCACAGCAAATTACCCCAAACGATGTCGGACATTATAATATTTCTGTTGACGATCTTGTGCGATTTTCATTCTTTGTTGAATAATACGGATCTTTTCCTCAATTTTATCTGTCCTCTTCTGCGGAAACAATTTCTTTTCGCCATCTTCTGCCCAGCTCAAAGAAGTTCTGCATCGCCTCCCATATAAAGCTTCAAACGGAGCCATTTGGATCGTTGCTTGATACCTATTATTATAAGCAAATTCAGCTAGCGATAAGTATTTTTCCCAAGAGTCTTTCAAGTCTAAAACCACCATTCGTAATAGATCCTCGAGCATCTGGATGGTGTGTTCAGACTGGCCATCTGTTTACGGATGGAAAGCCGTACTATACAACAATCTGGTTCCCACTCTGTTGTGTACTCGTCACCACAAATCAGATGTGAACCGTCATCACGATCTGACACAATCGTACGCGGAATACCATGTAATCTCACGATTACATTTACATAGAGTTCCACCAATTTTTCAGTCCGCCCGCTTTGCTTGATCGGTATAAAATGGACGCTCTTTGTCAATCGGTCAATGATGACCCAAATTCCATCATTCCCATCTTTACTGCGAGGCATGTCAAATATAAAATCCATTGCAACATTATCCCATTTCCATTCCGGAATGAAGAGAGATTGAAGGTAAGCAGCAGGCTTTTGATGTTCTGCTTTCACTATCTGACAGGTATGACACTGCGCAATATACTGAATGACATCCTTCTTCATATGTGGCCACCAGAAGTCCTGTTTCAAATCGTGATACATCTTTGTCCGACCAGGGTGAATCGAATATGGCGTATTATGCGCCTCATATAAGATATATTTCCGTAGGCTATCAACATCTGGTACACATAATCTGTCATTCAGGAGTAATAGAGATTCCGTTTCAATAAATGCACTCACTTCTCCCTTTCTCAGTTTTTCAATTATCCCCATCAAAAATGGATCCTGAGGTATCGCTTTCCGAATTCTTTCTTTAAGTGAATATTGAATCCGCATCTGGAATAGTTGTGCTTACTTTTCTTCAGACGTAAATATTATGCATATTTCCATTTCCTGAAGCATATTAAGAAGCTTCCTATTATATTGCGGTATCACTGACAGCGTAGCAATATTCTTCCTGCTTAATGCATCTGCGACCACATTTGCTTTCCCTGGATGATATTGAATATCTAGATCATAATCTTTAATGAATTTTAGCCATCTTCTCTGGCGTAAATTAATTTCCCGTTGGTCGAATATATATTTCAGACTCTTATGATCTGTGAATATCTCGCATCGAACACCATACAGGCAGTGACGACAAATTTTCAAGGTAAACACAATCGCTGCTAATTCCAGGTCATGTGTCGGGTAGTTCTTTTCGGCATCCTTTAATTGTTGAGAAGCAAAAGCAATCATCCTTCCACGTTGCATCAACACGCAACCCAATCCTTTATGGGACACATCGCTATAAATTTGAAAATCATCCGAGCCTTCAGGCATCAATAATACTGGCGCTGTCGTTAATCTTTCCTTTAAAGCTTCAAATGCTTGCTGACAATCGTCCCCCACGTAAACACTATGTTCTTTCGAGTCAATTGTGTCAAAGGTAGTGCTAGCTTCGAAGAGTCCTTGACAAATTTCCGATAATAACCAGTCAAGCCCAAGAAGCTTCGTACTTCAGTCACAGATTTAGGTCGGGTCTAGTTGATTATTGCTTCAATTTTAGCTGGATCAACAACCAACCCTTATGCATTAATTACATGACCTAGAAAGACCACCTCAGTCAGCCAAAACACACATTTTGAGAATTTGGCATACAACTGTTGTTCCCTTAGTGTTTGCAAGACTTGACGCAGGTGCTGGGCATGCTCTTCCTCTGTCTTTGAATAAATTAATATATCATCGATAAACACTATCACGAACTGATCCAAGAATGCCTTAAACACACAATTCATCAAGACCATAAAAGCGGCAGGAGCATTCGTTAGGCCAAAAGGCATAACTACAAATTCAAAATGCCCATACCTAATACTGAATGCTATCTTGAAGACATCTTCCTCTAGAATTCTCAGCTGATGATATCCTGATCGAAGATCAATTTTTGAAAATACACGGGCGCCCACTAGCTGATCGAACAAATCGTCAATACACGGCAGAGGGTATTTATTCTTTATTGTCAACTTGTTCAGTTCGCGATAATCGACGCATAGACGGAGAGATCCATCCTTCTTTTTCACAAATAATACTGAAGCTCCCCAAGGTGAGGTACTTGATCGGATAAATTTCTTATCGAGCAATTCTTGCAATTGCACTTTCAATTCGGCCAATTCTTTTGGCGCCATCCGATGCATAGTTTTGCCACATGAGCAGCTCCTTCAGTCACCTTAATTTCAAATTCAACTACTCTGGCCTCACGGTATTCCCGCACTACGAGCACAACCGTAATTTCTTTCCTTTCTTCTTTCATTTCTTTAATCATCACCAAAATGGCCTCACGGTATTTCCGTACCATTTTTCTGGCTTTCATTGCCGAGATCCTTGTTTTTGCAACTTCGCCCAGACCTTTATAAATCATCGGACTTGCATCTGGGCATTTGAATGCCACCTCTTTCGTTTTACAGTTAATGACGGCTTCTCGATTTGATAGCCAATCCATACCGAGGATGATATCATACTCAACTAACGGTAAGAACGCAACATCGACTTCAATTTGTTTATCATTAAAAAGCAGCGAGACTACGACTCGCTCTTTTGTCATCAAAATCGTATTGTTCGGTAGCAGTACACTCAAAGGTTGAACAACTTGATATGACCGTATATGAATTGATTCAAGAATAGATGTTGAAATAAACGATTGACCGGCACCAGTATCAAGTAAAACTTTCAATACTTGATCATGAACAAGTAGCATACCTGTGACAACAGTATCATCTGCCTTCGCCTCTTGCTGACCGAGATTAAATGCCCGGGCCTGAATCGGCCTCTCATCTCTGGCCCCTTCCGCAGGTGCCGATGCTATCGACTCCCCTTCCCTGGAAGTCCCAATATGATAAAGTTTCTGAGGCGGCAAGGCTGGAGCTCCCCTCGAACTTTCCTCCCTTTGCAGTTTTGGACAATCCTTTCGACGATGACCCGGTTGGCGATAGTAAAAACAGACTCCGGTCAAGCATTCCTCTCGGTGCATCTTGCCACATTTGATACACTTGGTCGACGTTGATTGGGACACTTGAGTGCTACCAGTTGACACTACTTGTTGCTGCTTCTTCTTTTTCCACGAGGCTTAACTTGTTCCGCCCGATTTCTCTTGGCTAACACCCTCTTTGAACCTCTTTCTCATCTCTGTCCTCCTCTGTCTCTTCTCATTGCCTAGCTCGACTAATCGATACTTTTCCACCAGCAGTGCATACTCCGTAATATCAAACGGAACTACTGAAGTGCGGATATCATCCCGCAACCCTTTCTGGAACCGTACACAACGAGCTTCCTCGGTCGCCACTGCAGACTCTGCATAGTACGCTAAACTGGAAAATTCGGCTTCATACTGAAGAACATAGTTATTTCCTTGTACCAATCACAAGAACTTCTCCTGAAGCTGCCTCTTTTCTGTCCGCGGCACAAACCACTTTGTAAATTCGCGAACAAACTCTGCCCAAGACACATTCGCCAAACCGCAAGTCTGAAACTTTCCTTTCATCAGATTCACCCACCATCTCTTAGCCTCTCCTTCCAGATGAAAAACAGCCAACTCCACCTTTCTCTCCGCAGGGCACCGCATCGTATCAAATATCGTTTCAATCCGCAGGATCCAATCTTCCGTCTCGATCAGAGGCAAACCACCGCGAAACGTCGGCGGTTTCAATTCTAAAAATTGCTTCACATCAATGCCAATTGAGCGAAGCTGCTGCGGTTCCATATATGCTGGGAGGAGATACAGCTGACACAATTGGGGATACGCCAGGAGGAGGTACAACTGGAGGGGTGTCCCGAACCAGCCGAATAGCTTCCGCGATAGCTTGTGCAATATCGGCGATATGCACTACAGAAGACTGTCTCCCACTTACACTTTCTTCTGATCTAGAATCCCTTGAATCCTCGGGTTCATTCAGAGCCTCTCGCATTCTGCGGCTCGAATACACTTGGAAAGGTTCCTGAGGAATAAGCATAAGACAGTTCAGTATATTCTGATATTCCAATCTCGTCATTATGATGTATGTTCCATCCTGGTACTCTCTGCGTTACACGCACTGCGAGAAACCTCCCTCTGATACCACTTAATTGTAACGGCCCCAAGTCCGCCACAATTTCAATCATTATTTCTGAGCGGGTTTTTCACACTCTTATACGCAACAGTATAATAAAAGGAGGATACCAGTGAAAACCTAACTCACAATTTATTAATATACAGAATACATATATACATTGTCTAAATGTCAGACACAAAAGTGTCTACATATATTACACTGCCACTATCCAACAAAAGAACAAGAAATAAACTCATGCTAACCCGTGGACGAGCCACGTCTTCAACTGGTCTTCGCTCTGCCTCTGCCTGGGCCCGTCTAGTGGGGTCTGGCACGCTGGTGCTCGGTTCCTACAAAATTAGGAACCAATTAGTTATGAAACTAAGTGAATCCTTACCCTTACCTGTAACTTCGCACTGCAAGCAGACAAGAAAGTCAGCAGTAATGAAATTCATATGAACATGTTACTAAGCTAGAAACAGTAAAATCAACATCTCTATCTCTGATATCAATTCATATTTCAGTTGTACTGTTTTTATCAATTTTCTCTTATTCATAATTCGTTTCTCGAAATACTTAGGGTTATTTGAATATTTCAATTATCCGGGTCCGTCGACCCTTCCGATTATTATCCACTTTAGGGCGCTTCTACGCGCTACAGGCTTCAACGCCTCCTACTCGGATTCATATCATAATCTGTAGGAGTTCGACCCCCCCTACGAGGTGTGAGAGTTCTACCCCCCTCACGAGGTGTAGGAGTCTGAAACATTCTCCATCCTACTAGGCTGACACTTAGTATTTCGATGCGTCGATGCGTTCTCCATTTTCATTCAATTCTAATCATTTCAATTCGTTCAATTTACTTCAAAATAGGATTTATTTGTATTTGGTTCCCCTCAGAATTCTATCGCTCGCTAAGCCACGTTAGCGTTTTCGGCGATTCATGTATTCAGTGATATCAAACAACTGAAAGGTTCACAAAAGAGGAAAAAGCAGTAAGAACTCACCCCAACTCTTCCTTTGCCCTTGTCCATTGAAGGGTTCACGTCACGTCTATCGCCGGACGCCATCCTCTGCAGTATCAAAATATCATTTACTTTAGGGTTGCGCCATAAATAATTACGAGCGGACTCTTACGACGGTCACAATTATGACCTTTAGGAGTTATCTAGGGAAAGGACGAGCGTGGGTGATTCAAAAAGGAGGTGCAACATCTGCCAACAAAAGGTTTCAAATACCCACGACAGTCGATCCAAAATGCTCCAATGCACAGCCTCAAGGGCTGTCACGATGACAACACCAAGGGCTGCGAATTGCAGCTCAAAGCAAGATATAAATTCAATCTAAACAGCCGGACAGTTAACACAATTCAGTCCAACAGCACAAACGACAGCCCTTAACAACACAATCGACAAACAAAGTTTGCAAGGAGGTCAATATAAAACCATAACCCCAGCTCTTCCAAAATTAGTTCAAATCAAGGTTTAGGGTTTGGAAAATAATTAAGAAACTTCTGATTTGAAAAAATATTGAATCAAATATAAAACCCCAGACCCTAGGGTTTTCCTCCATCATCAATTCGTACATAAACTTCATACAAGAAGTAAAAGGATTGAAGAGAAAGAGATTACCGTCCCAACGAAGGAGAAATTGTACGAAACAGAGGAGATTTGAGGTGGCTAGGGCAATCGGCACAGGTGCGGCCCGACAATTTGTTCCGTCGAAATGAAGAAGAACGTACAAGCACGGTTTCATAAAGCACGGGAGTATCCACCTCTAAACCCAGGCAACCGGTCACCCTACCGGTCCAGCCGGTTCCAAATTAAAACCAGCCTTGTTACTTAAATTAAACAGTCAAGCCAACCCACCGATTCACCCCTAGCACAGCCACCATCCACCCAATTCCAACCAAAATTCACTTAGGCTCATATTAAAATAAAGCGGCTGTCACAAAAATATAATATCAAACAGAAAACCCGAACATTAAAATATGCGACGTCACGTCAGCACCGGATTGTTCTTTCATCATCGGGGATAGTTACATAGTTGTTATTTTGTTTTTCATATAAAAAAATTTACATATATCTACGTTCGAGTCTTACATCAACTTCTCGCGCCTTCCTCCCGGCAGGTGCATCCCTGCCTCCAAGAGCTCTTCACAGTTCCTCGTTGACCATCTGCAAATTCTACATTGACTTTTATGTGCTCGCCAATAGCGTCTGAGTTCTCGTCGACCTAAGCATTTATGACTCCCTGAGCTTTGCAAATGTCTGCAATATTCCTCTCCCGCGAGTCCTCGCTTACTTTTCGTAACTACTTGCACATTCCCTCCAGGGAGAGCTCTTTGATGAGTACGATTATGATAGACTTTTTACTATCATAATTGTAATCATGTCTACTATTTCCTGCCCCTTTTTGTATTGATTTCATGATAATAGTAAAGAAATTATCGTATCATAGATAGAAAAGCGCATTTAGAAGTCTTTGGCAGTGCTTGTAATAAACTATTTACTGAGTCTTTCATTTTTCTATTGCAGGTAATGCCAACCAATGGACCTAAAAGTCTCGGAGCAAACAGAGGAGTTCACGGAGTCAACATGGCTGATGGCAGGACGAAAATCTGGTGCACACGGCCAAACACACGGCCGTGTGCCTACCCGTGTCCTATGCACCTAGAGTTGAAGAATTTGGGCGCAGGCGATGGAACCTCACACGGGTATGGCACACGCCCGTGTGCCTACCCGTGTCATATTGAACACGTCTGCCGACCAACCCGTGTCTTAAGAACACGGCCGCAAACACGGCTGTGTCCATACCCGTGTCATCTGACACGACCCACTACCAGACACGCCTGCTCGTGGGGAACCGCCTAGGAACCGTCCACACGGCCTACCACACGGCCGTGTTGGAACCCGTGTCCGACCTGTTTGCAAGGGGACTATAAATTTCCTGTAGAAAAAATTGTTTAAGACTTTTGGATCATTTCTGGATTGGAGAACTGCTGGAGGCCGAAGGGAAACATCCAAGATAAGGATGATTGAAGGGTATTCCATATGTATTTTTTTTAATCACTAATCTCTTTGAATCCTTCATTTCTCTTGATGATTCATCTTCAGTTTTCGTTTTAATTTGCATGAACCTCTATTTGAACATTCTAGTAATCATGTATCACTTTGTTTATGTTAAATTTGTGGTATTTTATTTGTGTTTATGCTTGCAAACAAAGAGTTTAATCTTTCTTATGAATTACTTCTTTGCTTTACATAATTTGCAATTGGCTAGATTGAGAAATTGGTTCTTTGCAATGATATTGGTATGTTCATATTGTGATGTTAATTCTCTTTGTAATTCAAACTCTATGATCGAGAGATATTTTGTTTGTAAAATTAGAACACAAGTAAAATGATTCATGGTAATTTAGAGATAAAATTCATAAATTTATGTAGCAATAATGGTACTTTACTAAATGCGAACTTCAGTGTTGTAAATTGTTCGAGAGAAAATTTACTATCTTAGGTTTAGATTTGGAATTGCTCGAGAGAGAATTTTGATGAAAATTTAACCTTTACATTGCACAAATTTAACAGTCTTTTCATGTCATGATCACTTAGAATTGAACTAATAAATGAATTCGTTCATGTAATTGTTTAAAAGCTTCATGTCTTTTATCGTTTTTACTTCTCCAATACTGAATCATCCAAATGGTCATAATTAGGCTAATGTAGTTTAGATATCACTTTTATTTAGAGGTATGATAATAAAGGGAGGGTGAGTACGAGTAGTTGAAACGACCCTGTGGAATACGACACGAGATGTAGATTTCTCCTATATTATGATTGATAGGTGCACTTGCCTGAATGCTAATTCAATCTAGTTTAAACCCATCTACATAGTTGCATTAGAATGTAGAATGAAATCACATTGAGTTATTACTTGTTACCAAGAAAAATCATCAAGTTTTTGCCGCCGTTGCCGGGGAGCGTTTTCAATATTTTGAAATCCTAATCTTTATTGATCTACCAATTTTCATTTATATAGTTGTAAATTAGTATTTGAATAATTATATTGCATAATATTTTTTTTTGTAGTCTGTTAGTCTATGACCAGGGGCAAAAATTCTGGGCTAGTACCATTTCATCCTGACCCAGAACGAATTCTCCATAACACTAACTTAAGGGACGTGTGAATCAATACCACAGATAATTCAAACGGACTATCAGAAGAGGAGACAGTAAACCAAGGAGAGAATCATCCTGAAAACCTAGATACCATGGCCAACCAAAATGAGCAAACCATGTCTGACTTTGCTAGACCTAATCTCCAAGGAACCGGGTCGAGCATCGTTAGACCACCGATAGCTACCAATAACTTTGAATTGAAGCCTAGTGTGATACAAATGGTTCAACAGTATGTCCAGTATGATGGCTTGCAAGATGAGGATCCTAACACCTACTTGGCCGGATTCTTAGAGATATGTGACACATTTAAGATCAATGGTGTTTCCAACGATGCCATTCGATTGAGATTGTTTCCATTTTCTTTAAGGCATAAAGCGAAGCAGTGGTTGAATTCATTACCTAGAGGGTCGATCACTACTTGGGACACGATGGTTGAGAAGTTTCTGATGAAGTATTTTCCACCTGCGAAGACTGCGAAGTTAAGGAATGACATCTCTACGTACATTCAATTGGAGTCTGAATCGTTGTACGACACATGAGAACGATTCAAGGAGTTGTTAAGGAGATGTCCCTACCATGCTCTACCTTCATGGCTTCAGATTCAGACCTTCTACAATGGTCTAAATCCAGCCACTAAACAAATGATTGATGCGGCTAGTGGAGGAACTTTGAACAACAAGACACCGGAAGCGGCTTAGCAGTTGATAGAGGACATGACAATGAACAATTACTAATGGACTACAATAAGATAAAAGCCTAGCAAACCCGCAGGAATTTATGAAGTAGATGCCGTCACCGCCTTAGCTATTCAAGTGGAGAAGCTTCACCAAAAGATGGACAATCTTGCCTTAGCATCACCTTCCATGACACCTCAACAATGAGACCCTTCATGCAGTGGAATGCCTGGTTGTGAACCACAAGTTCAAGAGCATGTTGACTATATGTGTAACAATATTAGAGCACCTTTCAATCAAGCCAACAACCCATATAGTTCTACATATAATCCTGGATGGAGAAACCACCCCAATTTCTCTTGGGGAGGACAAGGAAATCAAGGGAAGCAACCCATGTTTGGACAACAACCACAGTTGGAACCAAGGAAGCATACATTGGAAGATGTGCTTACCAAGTTCATGCAAACTACCGATGTAGCCTTCCGGAATCAAGATGGTTCAATTCGGAACTTGGAGAATCAGATTGGTCAGCTTGCAAGGATGGTTTCTGAAAGGCAGCAAGGAACTCTTCCTGGGAACACAGAGATAAATCCAAGGGACCATGCAAAAGCCGTTCAATTGAGGAGCGGAAAGGAGTTACAAGACCCAAGGCCTGCAAAGGAAGCACCCCAAATGGAGTCTAGCGGCGAAGGACCAAGCGAGATGAATGTACAACCGATGGAGTACCAACCAGCATTATCATACCCAACAAAGCTTAACAAGGAGCGCATGGATGCGCAGTATGGTAAATTTTTATCTATGTTTAAGCAATTACATGTTAACTTACCTTTTTCTGAAATTATTCAAATGCCTAAATATGCAAAATTTCTTAAAGATTTGATTTCTAATAAAAAGAAAATAAAAGAATTATCATTGGTAACATTAAGTGAAGAATGTTCTGCTATTTTGCAAAATAAATTGCCACAAAAACTTAAGGATCCCGGTTCATTTTCAATTCCATGTTTAATCGGTGATTTACAAGTAAATAAGGCTTTAGCAGATCTAGGAGCGAGTATAAATTTAATGCCTTATAAACTATATCTGAAACTAGGCCTAGGAGAACTTAGCACAACAAGAATGAGTATTCAATTAGCAGATCGATCGGTTAAGTATCCTAGAGGAATAGTAGAAGATGTATTAGTTAAGGTAGATAAATTTATATTTCCTGCTGATTTTGTTATTTTAGATATGGATGAAAATATCGAAGTACCACTCATACTAGGTCGTCCATTTCTAGCTACATCTAGAGCACTTATTGATGTTTTTGATGGTAAATTAGTATTGCGAGTAGGAGAAGATGAAGCCACTTTTCAAATTGGCAATACTATGAAACAATCCTTAGATAACGATGATTATTGCTATTTTTCTCATGGTATTGATGACTTTATGTCTTCTATAAATTCTAATTTTTATTATAAAGATCCTTTAGAAATTTGCATAACTAACAACTATCTAGAAAATGATAAAAATGATGACATTGTTGAACATTTATTTTTTCTAGAAAATTGTGTTGCCATGAATAGAACAACGGAATATAGTTTAATTACTGAAGGAGATCATGAAGCTCTTAAGAATAATACTAAAGATCCACCAATAGTAGAATTAAAAAAATTACCGGATCATCTTGAGTATGCATTCTTAGGAACAAATTATTCATACCCAGTTATCATATCTTCAAATCTTTGCAATATTGAAAAAGATAAATTAATAACTGTATTGAAGAAATGTAAAGGTGCAATAGCATGACAAATATTTGACATAAAGGATATTAATCCTAGTTTTTGCACTCATAAAATCCTTTTGGAAAAAAACTATAAGTCGTCTATTCAATCACAACGTAGGCTAAATCCTAATATGAAAGATGTAGTTAAGGCTAAGATTGTGAAGTTACTAGATGCTGGTATTATATATCCTATTTCGGATAGTTCATGGGTTAGTCCTGTCCAAGTAGTTCCTAAGAAGGGTGACCTAACTGTGGTAGCAAATGATAAAAATGAATTAATTCCAACGCGAACGGTAACAGGTTGGCGTGTCTGTATAGAATATAGGAAATTAAACGATGTCACTAGGATAGACCATTTCCCTCTTCCTTTCATTGACCAGATATTAGAACGCTTATCAGGACATTCTTATTATTGTTTTCTAGATGGACTTTCTGGATACTTCCAAATTCCTATACCACCAGAAGACCAAGAGAAACCAACATTTACGTGCCCATTTGGTACCTTTGCCTATAGACGTATGCCTTTCGGGTTATGTAATGCACCCGCCACATTTCAGAGGTGCATGCTAGCTATCTTTAACGAGTATGTTGAAGATATTATGAAAGTGTTCATGGATGATTTTTCTGTTTTTGGCGACTCTTTTGAGTTGTGTTTGAATAATTTAGAGAAAGTTCTTAGGAGGTGTGAGGAGACGAACCTAGCTCTTAGTTGGGAGAAGTGTCATTTCATGATAGAAGAAGGGTTAGTACTTGACCATAAAATCTCAAGCCAAGGAATTCAAGTAGATAGAGCGAAAATAGAGACCATAGAAAAATTACCACCACCAACCTCCGTAAAGGCAGTGAGAAGTTTCTTAGGACACACGAGATTTTACCGCCGGTTTATTAAAAGCCTTCTCTAAAATAACTAAATCACTTACAAGGCTTTTAGAAAAAGACACACCTTTTATTTTTGAACAAGAGTGTCTACATGCCTTTGAGTTCTTAAAAGAAAAATTAATTAATTCTCCTATTATGATCGCACCCGATTTTAGTCAACCATTTGAGATCATGTGTGACGCTAGTAGTTTTGCGGTAGGGGCTGTTTTAGGACAACGCCGAAACAAACATTTTCATCCAATATATTACGCTAGTAAAACACTTAATAATGCACAGGAGAATTATACAACTACTGAGAAAGAACTCCTAGCAGTGGTATTCGTCTTTGATAAATTTAGACCATATTTAACATTGTCCAAAGTGGTAGTTTACACGGATCACTCTGCACTTAGATATTTGCTAGTCAAAGCGGAAGCAAAACCTCGTTTAATCCGATGAGTTCTTCTTCTGCAAGAATTTGATTTAGAAATTAGGGATAAACGAGGAGCGGAAAACTTAGCGGCAGATCATCTTTCACGTTTAGAAAACCCACTACGATCAATGTTAGATGAATCTGAAATTTCTGATACATTTCCTGAGGAATCACTATTTGCCATATCTACCAATATACATCGAGATTATCCATGGTTTGCAGATTATGCAAACTATCTTGTGGCTAAGGTCCTTCCCAAAGACTTTTCATATCAGCAGAAAAAGAAATTTTTCCCGGCAACGGAACCATAAGCTCTCTATTGGAAACTTCAACTTGCCCACTAGTTTGAGGATGATACGGAGTGGCTATCCTATGTGTAACTCCATATTTTTCTAATACTTTGTCTAGTTGTAGATTATAAAAGTGTGAACCCCTATCGCTAATAAGTGCACGTGGTGTGCCAAATCGTGCGAATAAGGATTTCAAAAATCTAATTACAACCCTACTATCATTAGTAGGCAAAGCTTGCGCTTCAACCCACCTTGATACATAATCTACAGCTAGCAAAATATATTTATTCCCAAAAGAAACTGCGAATGGTCCCATAAAATCTATACCCCACACATCGAATACTTCGCATTCAAGGATAAATTTTTGAGGCATTTCATGTAATTTAGAAATATTACCTGTTTTTTGGCAAGAATCACATGAAAGCACATACCTTTGGGCATCCCTGAATAGAAGGGGCCAATAAAAACCGGAATCAAGAACCTTTTTAGCCGAGCGATTTGCTCCATAGTGACCACCAGCAGGACCTGAATGACACTGCTCCAAAATCTTCCAACCTTCCTCCGCTGATACACACCTTATAACAGAATCTGCACATATCCGAAAAAGAAAGCGGTCCTCCTAAAAGTAATATTTCAAATCAATATCTAAACTACATTAGCCTAATTATGACCATTTGGATGATTCAGTATTGGAGAAGTAAAAACGATAAAAGACATGAAGCTTTTAAACAATTACATGAACGAATTCATTTATTAGTTCAATTCTAAGTGATCATGACATGAAAAGACTGTTAAATTTGTGCAATGTAAAGGTTAAATTTTCATTAAAATTCTCTCTCGAGCAATTCCAAATCTAAACCTAGGATAGTAAATTTTCTCTCGAACAATTTACAACACTCAAGTTCGCATTTAGTAAAGTACCATTATTGCTACATAAATTCATGAATTTTATCTCTAAATTACCATGAATCCTTTTACTTGTGTTCTAATTTTACAAACAAAATATCTCTCGATCATAGAGTTTGAATTACAAAGAGAATTAACATCACAATATGAACATACCAATATCATTGCAAAGAACCAATTTCTCAATCTAGCTAATTGCAAATTATGTAAAGCAAAGAAGTAATTCATAAGAAAGATTAAACTCTTTGGTTGCAAGCATAAACACAAATAAAATACCACAAATTTAACATAAACAAAGTGATACATGATTACTAGAATGTTCAAATAGAGGTTCATGCAAATTAAAACGAAAATTGAAGATGAATCATCAAGAGAAAGGAAAGATTCAAAGGGATTAGTGATTAAAAAAAAAATACATATGGAATACCCTTCAATCCTCCTTGTCTTGGATGCTTCCCTTCGGCCTCCAGCAGTTCTCCAATCCAGAAATGATCCAAAAGTCTTAAACAATTTTTTCTACAGGAAATTTATAGTCCCCTTGCAAAGAGGTCGGACACGGGTTCCAACACGGCCGTGTGGTAGGCCGTGTGGACGGTTCCTAGGCGGTTCCCCACGAGCAGGCATGTCTGGTAGTTTGCCGTGTCAGATGACACGGGTATGGACACGACCGTGTTTGCGGCCGTGTTCTTAAGACACGAGTTGGTCGGCAGACGTGTTCAATATGACACGGGTAGGCACACGGGCGTGTGCCATACCCGTGTGAGGTTCCATCGCCTGCGCCCAAATTCTTCAGCTCCAGGTGCATAGGACACGGGTAGGCACACGACCGTGTGTCTGGCCGTGTGCACCAGATTTTCGTCCTGCCATCAGCCATGTTGACTCCGTGAACTCCTCTATTTGCTCCGAGACTTTTAGGTCCATTGGTTGGCATTACCTGCAATAGAAAAATGAAAGACTCAGTAAATAGTTTATTACAAGGACTGCCAAAGACTTCTAAATGCGCTCTTCTATCTATGATACGACTATTTCTTTACTATTATCATGAAATCAATACAAAAAGGGATAGGAAATAGTAGACATGATTACAATTATGATAGTAAAAAGCCTATCATAATCGTACTCATCAAATACCCCCAGACTTAGATGTTTGCTTGTCCCTAAGCAAACTAATTCAAACACCTGGGTCACCATTAAATAATTTTGCCTCCGCACACTGGTTGCTTATGAATTTAAGAGAACTTTGATGATGTAATCGCATAAGAAATAGTTTAGCAGACTTTTCTAAATATAGATTTATCTTAAAATTCCTCTAATATATCTTTTAACTATCTCTCACTCGCTTTTAGAAATAAAAGTATAGTCATCTTTAACAAATATGAGGAGAAAATAACAATCTCTATAAGATACGTATTAGTATTTCAAAACTTATAAGTACTTATATTGATAATCATGAGCTTACCCTTTTTACACCCTCATCACATCACTATTTAGAATTAGTAAGGTCGGATCCTTAGGACTTGAATTTTGGTGTAGCCTTTTTGGCTTAGGAAAGAAGATTAAAGGTGAGGTAATCAAAGATAAGTTCGATGAATCTTTCACACCTAAATCTTGATTGAGCCTTATGTTGGAAGATACCTTAACATATTTCAATTTTATGTAAACACCCCCAGACTTTGCAATTTGTATATTTCCCACATTTTGAAGGGCACTCTATTTTTTTATATATATATATTTTTTAACAAAGAGACCATAGTAGGGATCATTCCAAGTGGGTGCAAGTAAACACGCACTCAAGCCACATATCACTATGTCTTTTTTTTGGGTTCAAAGTAGGGATCATTCCAAGTGGGTGCAAGTATACACGCACTCAGACCACATATCACAATGAACAAATCATTCCAAGAAGGCATCAATGATAGGTGTGCTAATAGGTAAGGATTTGGCCTTGATGAATTTTAATAGTAGAGCATCAAAAGGATGAGGATTAGGTTCAAATTGGGTGTGCAAGGGTATCATGTTAAAGGTGTTGGGTTAACAAAGCTCAAGCTATCCAATAGGAGGCCTAAGTCATTTCCGCCCTTACTAATTAACATATGTAATGTTTTGAGGAATGCTAGAGGGTGAGTCCTAGACATCAATATGAAGTAATTTTTAATTTTAAAGCCGTAATACCAAATTATAAAAATGTTACACTCATCGACTCACTTTATTATAAATAATTATATTTTCCAAAATAGAGTGTTGGATAGTTACTAATATAGAGGAGTAATCTTAAAAGTAAATTATATAGAGAAAATTAAGCTAAAAAATTTCTATGCTTAATTACGAAATCAACAAAATTGAATACTCTATGAGTCTACATCAATTCATTTTAATCAGCGTGCGAAGTTAAATTAGATATTTATAATCCCAAATGAATGAATAATGAGAGCTTAAAAGATCAAACAAAATTTGTAGGGGGGTATAACAAACTTGAGTATTATGATAAGCAGATTAGAATCAATTGTAACCACATGAATAGCCATTCTACCACCAGACTTAAGATTTGCAATGTCCTCAGTGCAATGTAAAAATCGGACATAGAGTGATTTCATGATGACATAAGAAAAAAAAATTGCTATCATAATAAGTAGAAGAGCACAGTAAAGAAACAGGAGCTGTAATGAAATGCACTGATATATAATAGCTGACAGAACTGAATACACTGATATATAAAAAAAATACAAGATACGATACATAAAGATAACACTACATCGATACATATCAGAAGTAAGCAGGGTGGTCGGTCGCATCGTCTGGGAAGGAAGGCGGGGCTGGAGCTGGCGGCTGGCGAGGAGTGATCCCAAGGTGGTCTCTGATCTGGATGAGGAGGTCCTCGGTCCGCTGCTGCGACTCCTCAATATGCTGTAGGCGCGGAGAGAGCTCGGTCTCAAAAAACTGTCGAAACTCGCGCGAGTACCGTGAATGAGGTGGAGGAGGTGCAGTAGAAGACTCGCCATGAGCGTAAGTGGAACGGGGCGGAGGCACCAACGACACATCGAGGTCAGGATCTACCTCATCATCACTGTCATCCTGTACATGGGGTCCACGTCGTGCAATAGAATATATGACCCCTCCCCGGCCCTGACGGGCGGTGACGAGGCGGAGGGAGCGAAGACTAGCCATCGTGATAGGCACGGTCTTTGCGACCACTGTCATCTGGGGGAGGGCTGAAAAGATGCCCATATTCTTCACGAGGCGAGTAATGTAGGGTGCTACACAAATAGACCCTATACAGGGGGGGGTGTCAGCCTGATGGAGAATGAACTGGGCTAGAAGATAACCGAGATGTAGAGGATAACGTGAAGTCATGCTGTAGAGGTATAACAGGTCATGTCTACTGACAACTCCGGAGCTTTCGCCTCGGCCGCTCAACGTGTGGCTAAGGAGATGGTGGATGTAATGGAAGGCGGGAGAAATCAATTTAGAGGCCTTAGATCGCTTGGCCTCGTAGGCGCCAGTGTCAAAAGAAATCTGGCGCCAGATACCGCCGGCCATATCGCGATTGGGGAGTTCGAAGTGGAGCTCGGGGTAGGCAGCAATAAAAAGGAATGACTCCTCATACACCCCTAAATATTGGGTGAACTGGAGCATGGTGAGTGTATAAAATGTGCCACCCACTCGAAATGAAATTATCCCCTCGGGCGCGTGCGGCGCATCGATGAAGTTAGGCCGAAAGTTGCAATAAAACGAAGATAGGAACTCTAAAGTGAGTTCCCTAAATCCCAACTCTTCTATGGCGAAAAATTGATCCCACCCCGTTACAGAAATTAATGCTCTGATATCACCAGCTAAGTTTATCTCTTCAAGCACGCTCCAATCAATTATACGAATATCTTGAAATTTTTTTGATTGCAAGCGGTTGAAGCGGGCGGTGTGCGATGCATCGGTGAAAATTAGCGGAGCAGCGGCATCCCGCCTCGCCGTTGAGACTTGTAGCTCCGGTCGGCGACGGCGACCTCCTTGACTTCTTCCGGAAGACATGATATAAAAGGGGAAAACGCGAGTAAAGGAAGACGAGAATTGGAAAAGATGGCGCCTTGAGGATCAGGCCACGGGGAGATCTGTGATGGGAGAAGGTTTGGAATGAGCAAAGAAGGAAATCCACACGACCCTATTTAAAGAGGTTGCACACGGGTTTGCACACGGGCGTGTGCGAACCCGTGTTAGGGAATCGGCAGCCTCGTGGAACACGGGGTGCGTCGATCCGTGTAAAAAAATGGAACACGGGTGCGCACACGGCCGTGTGTGTGCACCCGTGTTAGGGAATCCGAGGCCTCGTGGAACACGGGGTGCCTCGGTCCGTGTGGTCAAACTGGCTGGGGACAGCGCGTCAGGTGGACACGGGCGACGACACGGCCGTGTGTTGACCCGTGTCTCAGCTGACACGATATAACAACACGGGTAGGTAGGTGACACAGCCGTGTGAAAGCCGACACGTCCGTGTTAGATGTCTCAACGAACGACACGGCTAGCCACACGGGTGGGTGTCCACCCGTGTTGTTCTCGGGAAGAAACTCGATTTTTTTGGAATTAAATCACACGGCTGGGCCTGAGCCTGTGTCGTGTACACGGCTACACACACGGACGTGTGGTAACCCGTGTGCCCTCCAGTTTTGCATTTCTCTTTTAATTTTTACAGATTTTTTTTTTTCATTAAAATTTTGCTGGAAAATTTTTTTCATTAAATTTTTCATTACAACTACTAGATTTATACTAAAATAGAGATATTAAGAAACTACTAGATTTATACTACTAAATTTTTCATCCCGACAATGGAACCAATATCACTTTTATTTAGAGGTATGATAATAAAGGGAGGGTGAGTACGAGTAGTTGAAACGACACTGTGGAATACGACACGAGATGTAGATTTCTCATATATTATGATTGATAGGTGCACTTGCCTGAATGCTAATTCAATCTAGTTTAAACCCATCTACATAATTGCATTAGAATGCAGAATGAAATCACATTGAGTTATTACTTGTTAGCAAGAAAAATCATCACTCTTCTCGCTCTCAGCGTGAGCCTAAGTCTCTTCATCAAGTATAGCTCGCCGATCCTGTTTTTACATTCTCGGCGATCCTGTTCTTGCATACTCACATATCCATCGACCACTTCCAACAGCCGCCCAATGTGAGCTTTTCCCTTCACAGCCTTACGCTAGATCGCTAGCCATTTCTTCCCCTTCTCCCCGCTTCTCCTTGCCCCTCTACTAATACTCTAGCTTTCCAGCTTGTCCCGCCTGCTTTTGTAAGAGCCCCCTGTAATTGCGATTCTTCTACCATGCACACCAAACTTGTTCTCAGCTGCGGCTTATCCTCTGCTTCCTTCTTCTGTCGCCAACATTGCGCCTCCCACAATCATTTTCAGTTCCTATGAAAATCTCGACACTAACTAAATTGATTGAACCTAATTATCTTGATTGGAGTGTCTCCTTCACCTACCTTTTGCGCTCTCAACACAAATGCTACCATCTCATTGATGTTCTTTCTATCCTCGCGTCTCTTGCCTATGCTGATTAGGATGCCAGTGATGCTCTTGTTCGCATCTGGCTTGCGAAAAATCTTTCTGATGTGTGTTTGCCTATCATCCTCCATGATGAAACTGCGAAGGATGCATGATAACTTCTCGAAAAGAAGTTATCTTTGTAACATCCGAAATTTGACGCGAAAAATTATTTGATTTGTAGGGGCAAGTCGCGACGGTTTTTGATCGAGACAGCGCGTCGTCAAGGTATGACGTTACTTTACTTTATGATAGCGATAGATAGTTCGTTAAGTGCGATAAAAATAGTGCGTGTCGCATTTTAATTTAATAACGTAGGTGCGACAAATTGCCTTGACACATAAGAGTTGAGATGAATTGACTCAAATGGAGTGCCAATAGCATTTTTCTCCCCCTCTCTCATGCGGTTAATACATAAAACCGGAAGCCAAGTAATAAACTCCCGCACGACTCATTTCCACGAGAAAGAGGAAAAAACCGCAGCCCGCAGTCCCGTCCCGTCTCCCGCACGCAGCGACGTCGTCGCCTCCCGCAAGCTTCTCTGGCGCCCGATCCTCCTCCGAAACCTTCCTCCGATCACTCCTTTTCCCTCTACGAGCGCCGGTGGACATTCCTTTTCCTTCCTTGGCCGTGGAAGTGTCGGATTCAACCCTAAACGGTGGAACTTGGAATCGTTCGTTTCCGGTGAGTTTATTTCTTCCTTTTCTCCATTTCCTCACAGAAATCCTTCGATTTCGGAGTAGTATAACCTAGGTTTTCATTTTTTTGCCCTATTTTAGGTTTTGGTGTTCGTAGTTCACCACGAATTTGTGTGGAACGCATTGGGAGCCTCAATCGCTATACTTAAAGGTAATAACTGAAGTTTAATGCATGAATGTTGTAACCCTAGTTATATATAAGTTTTTCCATGGGATTATCGTAGAGGGGAAAATTCTGAAGTTAGGGATACGGTAAATTGCAGGACTTTGGCGGGGTCGGGGCAGCTCTTTGAAGGTCCCCAGCAGTAGGATTACTTCTGGAAGAGAAAATATCGCCGCGCCGAGTATACGAGCGTTGCAACACATCGGTAAGGAAATCCTAATTTCTTTTAATTAGACATATCAAGTAATTATATTTTATACGCATGAGTAGGTTTCGTACAAACATCATAACCATGCATATAAAAGTGTGGCGGTAGGAAAATAATCGTGGAAACGCGTATGATAACGCCTTCTTCCATAACCGCGTTAGTGAAGTCATGAACAGTTAGTTAAGGTACGAAATTTCACACGTGTACGTAAGTTTGGAGATTGTCCAATCAAGGGTGCGAAGATCCTTTCCAGTCGACTCCGAGAAAGTCAAGGGTCGCTCAGTAGTACACCAGAAAAGATATCTCATGCAGAGTAGCGTCAGACCAAAAAGGTCAGTAGCACAACAGTCTTTTCGTGCTTGGTAGAGGCGCACTACCTTCCTCATAGGGCATATGATATCCTATGAGTTACAGTCTTGGGAGTTGACTTACCTTTGAGACAGTTAGTAGATTTGAGACCGTGTCCGCGTGACACTAGAAAAATTGAGTTCGTCAGATGGTCTCGGGTCGTCAGTTTCAGATTTTGCGCGTTAGGAGCTACTCTGCCTAGAGCCTTTCCCAGTAAACGTGTAGGCTAGAAGCCACCTAGAACTCAAGTACAGACTTGACGTGAGACAGTACACTAGTTAGTGAACGTCAGGACTTGGGTAAATGAACGAAAAGTCATGAATATAGAATTATAGTGTGTTCACCAGAAAGTATAGGAAAATCATGCATAACATATATCATAAAATATTTTCAGTGCACGAGACTAGTTTTAAAGACATGCATGCATTCATCTGTAAATCTGTTTTAGTGTCACTAAGGGGAATTGTTTTTCTTTACTCTGACCCTTCGTGGACAATGTTTTTCAGGTGACCCAGGTAGGAAGCTACGTCTAGGATGAGCGTTATGGTGGTGTCAGTTTGTAGTACTTTTCCCATTTAGTTTACCTTTTTTTAGCATGTACTTGTAGATGTGGACAATGTAACCGGTTAATATTTTATATATAACTTGTATCAGACTACTATTGTTACCAGATTTTCAGTTATTACAATTCCATTATTGTTTAGTTGCTGTGTGAATCCAGATATCAGGTATGTGGTTACCCTTAGTTTATTTTTTTTACTTCCGCTGTAAGTCTTAAATCTGTTTAGTATAGAATTTTATTACCTGCTGCTACTTGTTTTAATACTGTTTCCTAGTTTTCTTTATATCGCTGACCCGGCCGGACGGCTGATTTCTGTAATACTGGGAAGGGGTGTTACAAATTGGTATCAAAACGAGGTTTAGGATCCCTGGACCCTAGAAGGTTTTCACAGAGCCATAGGATTGTGTAAGAG
The DNA here is from genome assembly GCA_039583875.1 of Platanthera guangdongensis. Lineage (NCBI taxonomy): Eukaryota > Viridiplantae > Streptophyta > Magnoliopsida > Asparagales > Orchidaceae > Platanthera > Platanthera guangdongensis. Next base: position 35,935,774 of record CM077157.1, on the reverse strand, counting down.
TAAACTCATGTTAGTAGAGTATTTTAAGTTGCGTTTAAGCCTTAGTTTTCGCAAGAGTACGAAATAAAGTTGTCAAACCAGTTTTAGCAGATGCTTGATAAATAACCAGATTTCTCTTATATATTCTATCAGGCAACTCGAGTAAGTGAACCGGGTGAATCTTCACGTCAGGACCCTGTTCCTAACGCCACTATGGGAGATGCTGCAGTGTCACAGGTACCACCAGTTCCAGCAGCTTCAGAGGGCACTGACATAGCGTCTCAGATTGCCAAAGCGGTTACTGTTGCCTTGATGGAGTTTCAGAGAGGTTTGACTGCAGGGTTTCTAGTTCCAGTACAAGTACCAGCCCCTGCACCAGCTCCTGCCCCAGCACCCGTGGAGATGACCCTGGAGCGCTATTTGAGAAATTTTAGAGAGCTTCAACCTTCGAACTACAGTGGGGACGAGACCCCGATGGACACAGATGATTGGGTGACAAACACCAGAGACCTGCTGGATGTTTTGGAGTGCCCAGAGAACAAGAAGGTTCCTCTGGCAGTTTTTCTCCTCCGAGATGAGGCAAAGGTCTGGTGGGACAAGTACCGGGTAGATGACCCCGCAGGTAGAGGGTTATGAAAATTTCTTTTATTTTTGGAAGTGATATGTTCTCTTTTTAAATAATATGACCATGCTTTGGCCAGGTCGTACGCCAGACATGTTTACGTGGGACAAATTTTCTAGAGCCCTTGCGAGTTGGTTCGTGCCTCCTTCCGCACGACGAGGTTTACAGGAGAGATACCTTAGGTTTTTCCATGGGGACAAGACTGTTGCTGAGTACGAGCGAGTGCTTACCCATCTGGCTCGATATGCGGGCGTGATGCAGGGAGTCCAGACTGAGAAGTGCAGCCGCTTTGTGGATGGTTTACGTGACTCGTTGAGACAGCCGCTGATGACTATGGTCAATGCTGATTACAGGAGCTTAGTGGATACGGCCCGCAGGCTGGAGGCTGACCAGCAGAAGGTTCAAAAGCGAATTAATTTCCGTGCGAAGCGATCTCAGGATTCACATCAGTCGCAGCAGAGCAGGAATGACCAGGGGAAGAACTGGAACAAGAAGCAGAAGCCTGATGCGAGGAAGAATGGTCAATTTGGTGACATGAGCAGGGACTACCCCCTTTGTCCCAAGTGTCAGCGTCGCCATCCAGGAGAGTGTTTGGCCAGCGCGGGCGTGTGTTACAAGTGTCGTCAACCTGGACACATAGCTCGTTTCTGTCAGGAAGGTGGTTCGAATCAGGTAATCAACCTTGTTGTATTTTTGTACTTTTCTGAATTTTCTGTAGATGACAAGTGTAATTTGTTCCCGCAGTCGAAGTATGAGGTTGGTGGCCCTAGCAGAGCAGACAAGGGCAAAACTTTGATGATTACTGATGGAAGACCACAACAGGGTCGAGATTTGGTTCAGCCCAGAGCTTATGGGCTTGATCAGCAGGAGGCTAAGGAGCAGGAGGATATAGTGACAGGTAAGTGTTTACTTTGCCTGATAAGTTTATTTAATCCTCCGTAGTGACACTCTTTTCTTTTTGAAAATCAGTCATGTAGGCATCCTTATGATTCGTAATTTACCCTCCAAGATTTTATTTGATACGAGTGCCTCGCACTCGTTTATCGCGGAATCTCTAGTGCGTAAGTTGGATTTAGAAATCGTCCCAGAGGCAGTACCGCTGGAAGTCATGATGCCGAATGGATCACTTCTGCAGACCAGAGATAGGTGCAGGGTACCGGTGCAGTTTGGTGACACCGAGATTATAGTGGAAGCTTTGCAACTACCTATTGCAGGATTCGATCTGATTTTTGGAATGGACTGGCTTTCGACAGTCAACGCCAGGATTGACTGTAGAGCGAAGCAGATACAGTTTGATGGCCCCAATCAGACTTCATTTTCTTTTCAGGGCTTGAAGGGAGTAATGAAAATGATCATATCTGCAGTCCAAGCGAGAAGGTGCATCAGTAAGGGTTGTGAAACCTTCGTAGTACTGATGAATGCAGAGACTAAGACTGACTTGGTAGAGGTACCAGTGGTGCAGGAGTTCCCCGATGTTTTCTCGGAAGAGCTCCCTGGTGCCCCTCCAGATAGAGAGATTGAGTTCCCGATAGACTTGCAGCCTGGGGCTACACCGGTAGCCAAATATCCCTATCAGATGGCTCCAAGGGAACTAGCAGAGTTGAAGAGTCAGTTACAAGAGTTGCTTGATTTGGGTTTTATACGCCCCAGTACTTCACCATGGAGTGCTCCAGTACTATTCGTGAAGAAGAAGGATGGTAGTCTGAGACTGTGCATAGACTACCGTGAGTTAAACAAGCTGACAGTAAAGAACAAGTACCCGATTCCCAAGATTGATGATTTGTTTGACCAGTTGGTGGGATCGTGCACTTTCTCCAAATTAGATCTGAGATCAGGTTATCACCAGTTAAAGATTCGTGATTTGGATATTCAGAAGACGGCTTTCAGTACCAGATATGAACACTTTGAGTTCGTGGTCTTGCCGTTTGGGCTGACCAATGCTCCTTCAGTATTTATGGATCTGATGAACAGGGTATTTCATGAGTACTTGGATCGTTTTGTCATCGTCTTCATAGATGATATCTTGGTGTTCTCTAAGAGTGCAGAAGATCATGCCGCACAGTTCAGGATTGTTTTGAGCACACTCAGGAAGAACCAGTTGTTTGCCAAATTTTTAAAGTGTGAGTTTTGGCTTTCTGAGATTGCATTCTTAGGGCACATCATCGGTCAAAAAGGGATTAGTGTTGATCCGAAGAAGATAGATGCCATTTAGAATTGACCAAGGCCGACGACAGTTCCAGAGGTTTGCAGCTTTTTGGGTCTAGCTGGCTACGACAGGAGATTCATCAGAGATTTTTCAAAGATAGCCTTACCACTGACTTCTCTCACTAGGAAGTGTAAGGACTTGGATTGGACGGTGGAGTGTGAGTTGGCGTTTGAGGACTTGAAGGGCAGGTTGATGACCACACCGATTTTGAGTTTACCTTCAGGGCCTGACGGGTTTCAGATCTACAGCGATGCATCAGGTCAGGGTTTGAGATGTGTTCTCATGCAGCATGGAAAGGTCGTAGCCTATGCCTCGAGACAATTAAAGGTTCATGAGAGGAACTATCCAGTGCATGACTTGGAGCTTGCAGTAGTCTTACATGCTCTGAAGATTTGGAGGCACTATCTCTATGGAGTGCGTTGTGAGATCTTCACTGATCATAAGAGTCTCAAGTACATCTTTGATCAGCGAGAGCTCAATTTGAGGCAGCGCAGATGGTTAGAGTTTTTATCAGACTACGACGTAGACATTCAGTACCATCCAGGAAAGGCGAACGTTGTAGCTGATGCCCTTAGCCGTAGAGGTTCGTGTTTCTTCCTTCTCACTCAGTAGGAGGAGTTAGTGCGAGAGCTAGAGAGACTGGACATTACCGTTGTGCCACGTAGTAGTTTTGGGTCTGCAAGTTTGAGTTGGATGGAGATTACCTGTGATATCAAGGATAAAATCAGGACAGATCTACCGTTGGATCCAAAGATGACAGATATTTGGAGCTCAGTGCAGACAGGTCAGAAGGAGGGATTCACTATTCAGGATGATTTATTGTTGTTTGATGACAGGGTGTGTATCCCCGATGTTAGTCGCCTTCGCGATGATATTCTATTTGAGGCACACAATTCCAGATATTCTATACATCCTGGTAGCACGAAGATGTATGCTGATCTCAAGAAGTTAGTCTGGTGGCCAGACTTGAAGAGTGATGTTGCAGTTTATGTAGGAAAGTGCGAGACATGCAAGTTGGTTAAGGCCGAGTGCCAAAGGCCTGGAGGCAAGTTGCAGCCACTTCCCATTCCTGAGTGGACATTCGAAGATATATCCATGGACTTCATTCATGGTTTGCCGAGATCGCAGAGTGGGAATGATTCCTTGTGGGTTATAGTTGATCGACTTTCTAAGGTCTCCCATTTCATTCCTCTTAGGAAGACGGATCAAGGTCCGAAGCTGACACAGTTATATTTGGACGAGATAGTTCGGCTTCACGGTGTTCCCAGGAGTATAGTTTCAGACCGAGATGACAGATTCACCTCCAGGGAGTGGCGATACGTACAGGAGCGGTTGGGTACCAGATTACATTTCAGCACCGCATTCCATCCCCAGACCGATGGACAGACTGAGCGCACAAATAGGACTTTGGAGGATTTGCTACGGATGTGTCTTTTGGACTTTGGAGGAAAGTGAGAGAAATATGTTACTCTTGTGGAATTCTCCTACAAGAACAGCTTTCAGACGAGTATTGAGATGATACCGTTCGAGGCCCTCTATGGTAGACGTTGTCGGACACCGTTGTGTTGGGCTGAAAATGAGGAAAAATCTACTATCAGGGAGTCATAAATTGATAAGACCACTGATAGGATCAAGCTTATTCAGGAGCGTATGAAGACAGCTCAGGATCGCCAGGCCAAGTATCATGATCAGAAGCACAGGTCAGTAGAGTTCAGTGTTGGAGACTATGTTTATCTGAAGGTCAGACCAGTCAGAGGAGTTTCTAGAATAAAACGGATGAAAAAGCAGAGCTCCAGATTCGTTGGTCCTTTTGAGGTGCTGGAAAGAGTTGGTGAGATTGCTTACAGGTTGGCCTTACCTGAGGAAATGAGTGGTGTACATGATGTATTCCACGTCTCCTATCTGAGGAGAGCAGTCAGAGATTCCAGTCAGATCATTAGTACCGAGGAAGCACCAATTGAGACAGATCTTAGTATTGGAGTTAGACCAGTCAGAATAGTGGATTCAAGTATACAGAAGCTCAGAAATAGAGTTCTTTGGATGAACTGTGGCCGTCCAGAGTATACTTGGGAGCGAGAGGATGAGCTTAAGAGCAATGCAGACTATTCTTTTCTCTTCGATTCAAGTATGATTACAATATTCGAGGAGGAAAATTTTTGTTAGGAGGGGAGATTTGTAACATCCGAAATTTGGCGCGAAAAATTATTTGATTTGTAGGGGCAAGTCGCGACGATTTTTGATCGAGACAGCGCGTCGTCAAGGTATGAAGTTACTTTACTTTATGATAGCGACAGATAGTTCGTTAAGTGCGATAAAAATAGTGCGTGTCGCATTTTAATTTAATTGCGTAGGCGCGACAAACTGCCTTGACACATATGAGTTGAGATGAATTGACTCAAATGGAGTGCCAATAGCATTTTTCTCCCCTTCTCTCTCATGCGGTTAATACATAAAACCGGAAGCCAAGTAATAAACTCCCGCACGACTCATTTCCACGGGAAAGAGGAAAAAACCGCAGCCCGCAGTCCCGTCCCGTCTCCCACACGCAGCGACGTCATCGCCTCCCGCAAGCTTCTCTGGCGCCCGATCCTCCTCCGAAACCTTCCTCCGATCACTCCTTTTCCCTCTAAGAGCGCCGGGGGACATTCCTTTTCCTTCCTTGGCCGTGGAAGTGTCGGATTCAACCCTAAACGGTGGAACTTGGAATCGTTCGTTTCCGGTGAGTTTATTTCTTCCTTTTCTCCATTTCCTCACAGAAATCCTTCGATTTCGGAGTAGTATAACCTAGGTTTTCATTTTGTTTGCCCTATTTTAGGTTTTGGTGTTCGTAGTTCACCACGGATTTGTGTGGAACGCATTGAGAGCCTCAATCGCTATACTTAAAGGTAATAGCTGAAGTTTAACGCATGAATGTTGTAACCCTAGTTATATATAAATTTTTCCATGAGATTATCGTAGAGGGGAAAATTCTGAAGTTAGGGATACTGTAAATTGCAGGACTTTGGCGGGGTCGGGGCAGCTCTTTGAAGGTCCCCAGCAGTAGGATTACTTCTGGAAGAGAAAATGTCGCCGCGACGAGTATACGAGCGTCGCAACACCTCGGTAAGGAAATCCTAATTTCTTTTAATTAGACATATCAAGTAATTATATTTTATACGCATGAGTATGTTTCGTACAAACATCATAACCATGCATAGAAAAGTGTGGCGGTAGGAAAATAATCGTGGAAACGCGTATGATAACGCCTTCTTCCATAACCGCGTTAGTAAAGTCATGAACAGTTAGTTAAGATACGAAATTTCACACGTGTACGTAAGTTTGGAGATTGTCCAATCAAGGGTGCGAAGATCCTTTCAAGTTGACTACTAGAAAGTCAAGGGTCGCTCAGTAGTACACCAGAAAAGATATCCCATGCAAAGTAGCGTCAGACCAAAAAGGTCAGTAGCACACCAGTCTTTTCGTGCTTGGTAGAGGCGCACTACCTTCCTCATAAGCGCATATGATATCCTATGAGTTACAGTCTTGGAAGTTGACTTACCTTTGAGACAGTTAGTAGATTCGAGACCGTGTCCGCGTGACACTAGAAAAATTGAGTTTGTCAGATGGTCTCGGGTCGTCAGTTTCAGATTTTGCGCGTTAGGAGCTACTCTGTCTAGAGCCTTTCCCAGTAAACGTGTAGGCTAGAAGCCACCTAGAACTCAAGTACAGACTTGATGCGAGACAGTACACTAGTTAGTGAACGTCAGGACTTGGGTAAATGAACGAAAAGTCATGAATATAGAATTATAGTGTATTCACCAGGAAGTATAGAAAAAGCATGCATAACATATATCATAAAATGTTTTCAGTGCACGAGACTAGTTTTAAAGACATGCATGCATTCATATGTAAATCTGTTTTAGTGTCACTAAGGGGAATTGTTTTTCTTTACTCTGACCCTTCGTGGGCAATGTTTTTCAGGTGACCCAGGTGGGAAGCTACGTCTAGGATGAGCGTTATGGTGGTGTCAGTTTGTAGTACTTTTCCCATTTAGTTTACCTTTTTTTTAGCATGTACTTGTAGATGTGGACAATGTAACCGGTTAATATTTTATATATAACTTGTATCGGACTACTATTGTTACCAGATTTTCAGTTATTACAATTCCATTATTGTTTAGTGGCTCTGTGAATCCAGATATCAGGTATGTGGTTATCCTTAGTTTATTTTTTTTACTTCCGCTGTAAGTCTTAAATCTGTTTAGTATAGATTTTTATTACCTGCTGCTACTAGTTTTAATACTGCTTCCTAGTTTTGTTTATATCGCTGACCCGGCCGGACGGCTGATTTCTGTAATACTGGGAAGGGGTGTTACAATCTTAGTCCATTATTTTGATTTGATGATTATTTTAGGTGAGAAAAAATGTATTTAAATGAGTTAAAAAATGATTTAATTTATATTTAGTGTATGTGTGAGTGATTTGGTCATTTTCCAATATTTTCTTACTAGAAATGCCAAAAAATTCAAACCGGAGATGTGAAGCCGTTATCGGGGAGTTGCAACTAATTCAGTGTTTTAATTTTTGCAATATTAGTAACCCTTAGTATTTGAAGCTCAAATTTTTATTTCTGTTTTATTTTAATTTGTTTTTATTATATTTTCCGCTATGTTAACACATGTTCCGATTTCGATCTCCTGAATTGCTATCTTTAAACTGAGAAATCGAACGGATGTGCATGCAAAATAGAAAAGTATTTTGGTTAGAACACTGTAATTCTTCGACCATGAATTCAAATTATCAAAATGTTTACAATGAAAATCATCAGGATGGTTGTTGTAATATATATATTGAGGTGTAGACTATAATTAGCGTAGTTGTTGTCCTAATAACATAAGAATTTTATTTCAACTTGGTATCAGAGAGACCCACCGCCGCTGCTTCCGAACGAAGCCTCCGAAGCCCGTCTACGCTGCTGTTGCTGCCCGCTCGCTCCCGCCTCGCCGTCGCCTCTATCGCCGGGAGGAGGCCACCCACTCTGCCGCCTCTGCGACGCTGTTGCCCGCTCGCGCCCGTCTTCTCCCGATCGGCGAAAATTTCTCCCGCTCGCGCCTGTCTAGGGCTGCCGGAATACCGCCTCTAGGGCTGTGAGAATAGCAATCCCGTAGCCTCCGGAGGCCGTTGTCACTGCTTCCAGGGGGCCATAGGGGGGAGGCGCACTGCTGCAAGCCCTAGGGGGTTTCGGCCGCCGACCTTCGTATCTTAGTGCCTCTTAGCGTCCCTCCTGATGCGATTATCGGATTCAGGGCAGGCTGATGTATTTCGTAATACCGAACGAGACACAGTGATCGGTTGGAAGTTGATCCATGAAGCCGAAGGAGGGAACGATGGCAGACGTCTTCAAGATGTTGGGCTCAGACGAGTTGGCCACATTGTTGAGGGTGTTGGGTTCATCGCAACGGCCGGCGAAGTTGGAACTTCCACCGATCGATCTTAAGCTGGATGGACCGACGACCTACCTGAGTTGGTCACGCCGTGTGAAGATCCCGACAGCAAAGAAAGTTGGGGGTTTTCTGACAGGGGCGTTGAAGAAACCAAAAAACTTGGCTGGAGATGAGTGAGAGTCTGCTCATATGACCGTGTTTATGTGGCTTTTTAGCTCGGTTGTTCCATCGATTGCCGCCACGGTAGATGGTCTCGTGACAGTCATGGAGGTCTGAGACAAGCTGAAGAACACATATGATGGTGTAAGGAACACTCTGCGGGTCTTTCAGGTGAAGGGAGAAATCGATGACACTGTTCAGGGGGAGAAAATGGTGCAGGAGTATGCCTGCGAGTTGGAGAGACTATGGGTGGACTACGATCACGCCTCTGGTGGGATGTGCTCCAGTGATCCACGGTGTCGGGCTTCCAAAATCATTGTGGAGGAAAGGACGATGAAGTTCCTGAATGGATTAGATGACATGTTCGATCATCGGAGAGCTCTGCTCCTATCGGGTACGACGATTTCTATCCTTACGGATGCCATCTCTGCTATGATTCAGGAAGAGACGCGTCTCAAACTACAGACAGGGATAGGAGGGTCCATGCCTGTGAAGTCAGCACTAGCGGTTGTAGCTCTTGGTATTACTTGATAGAGGGAAGAAACCCGACAGTGCTACAATTATGTTGAGGTCGGCCACCTGAGGCACGCATGCTCCAAGCCACCCAAGGAGAGAGATTCGGGTGGTGGACGAGGACGTGGTCGTGGTTGTGGTCGTGGTGGTAGAGGAGGCTATCAGACAAATTTGGGTATGACTGAGAGTGCGAAGGAATTTGACATTATCTATACAGAGGAGGAACATGCCCTACTTAGCATGATGAAGGGTATCAAGAGGAAGAAGGTGGGCGAGGAGAGCAGAGAGGGAGCTGGGGGGGGGGTCGATTTGTATGCCCACTCACCTTCTCATGGATCTCTTGCACTGACATCTATATCTCCTTTCAAGGCATCAAACTGGATCATCTACTCAGGCGAATCCCGCCATGTGACAGGAAATGCAGGCGAGTTATCCTCCTATACCCGTCTAGCCACGACAGATAGCATCCAGACGGCGGACGGTATGTTCCAACCAGTGGTCGGTAAGGGTACTGTTAATTGTTTAGGTTCGGTAACATTTTCCAATATTTTGCATGCTCTCTCTTTCCCAGTTAGTCTTTTATCAATTAGCTTCATAATTATTCAGCTGAGATGTGTTGTTTCTTTTGATATACCTAAGGTGACGTTCCAGGAGAAAGAGACATGACAGATACTTGTGACTGAGACTTGACATGATGGGCTGTGGTATCTGGATCGGGAAGAACTGGATGTGACTTTGATCTCTTTGGTAGAGACAACGAGGGGTGGACGACAGAAGATGAGTGCATAAGATATGCTGATACTCCATCACAGACGGTTGAGACACCCCTCCTTCAGGCCTGTAGCTAGGCTGTTTCCTATTATTTTTGATGTAGCAAATAAAACAAAATTAGTGTGTGATGCATGTGATTTAGGCAAGCTTACTAGGAGTTCTTATGCTAGTACATGCCGAAGAAGCTCTTCTACTTTTGATGTTATTCTTCTGATGTCTGGGGATCTTGTACTGTAAGCTTTTTAAATGATTATAATTATTTTGTTACTTTCATTTATTGTTCATCTCGTATTACATGACTGTATTTGTTGAAAAATAAAAGTAAGGTGTTCGCTTGCTTCCGAGATTTCCATAAGCTGGTACAAACACAATATCATGCGGTGATTAAGGTAATAAGGTCAGACAATGAGACAAAATACACCAACAAGACAATGAGGGAACACCTATCAACTCATGGGATAGGGCACCAGACCACCTGTGCCTACCAAGGTTGTGGATGTTGGATATTGAAGACATGTCAGTTTAGGTTTTTCATGTCGGTTTTAATATGCCGGGGGATATATCGGGTATATTTCATATATCGGGTTTTAATATTTAATTATTTATAAATTTAATTTTTTTAAATATATATATATATATTAATGTATTAATAATTTGATATTTATTGAACTCCTAAATTTATCAAACTAATATAAATATTTTGTGTTACACAAATAATAACGGTATAACATATGTAATAAAATAGGAGCAAGCAGAATGCCGCGACGTTATCGATGATAATGGAAGATAAGGAACCTTTAGTCCATAATTCATAGACCATGCGTAATTGAAGTTGATGATGGACTTGAGCAAGGAAGAAAGTCAAAACAAGGGAAAAAATAACATAAACATGAAATAATGTTGGTCTTTTATCTATTGGACCATAGACACTAATTAAAATAAATTGAAAAAAATCAGTTAATAAAATGCCCGGATATATCGGCTGATATATCGGTGAATATATTGGTCAATAGTAGACATATCAGAGGATATATTACAAAAGGATATCTTGTAAAAAAATATCAGAAACGCGTCGTTTTGTCCATAAAACCTTTATGTGGGCCGACATGTCGGTCATGTCGGAGGATATCCACAATAGTGGTGCCTACACACCGGCACAAAACAGAGTGACAGAGAGGAAGAATAGACACCTTCTGGAGGTGATAAGGAGTATGATGCTAAACATGAAGGTGCCTCAATGCCTGTGGGGTTATGCCGTATTAACAGCAGCACAACTGATCAACAAGATGTCATCACAGGTACTAGGGTGGAATTCTCTATGTCAGTAGCTGCAGGGACATAATGGGGGATACTTCCCTTGAAGGTATTCGGGTGCGTGTACTTCGTGAAGGACAACAGACCGGGTGTTGGTAAGCTTGATGCAAGGGCAGTCAAGTGTATGTTTGTGGGCTACTCTCGTACTCAAAAAGGTTACATGTGCTGGAGCCCATGGATAAAAGATGCTTTGTGAGCATGGATGTTCATTTTAGAGGGCTAGAACAGTACTACCGGCAAGAAGGAATCCTACCTACATTAGACTCATCAGATAAATAAAGTATGATGCTAAAAAGAGAGATGTTGGTGACAGATCTGGGAGTATGACATGGAGGATATGCGGAGGAGCAGGAGAGCGACGATGAGGAGGAGATTGAGGAGCAAAGGCAAGGTGTGAGACGTACGACTCAGGGGGAACTGCTGACATACAGTAGAAGGAGAAAGCCTCCAACAGTACCAGATCCAGGGTCGGTGCCCAGTCTAGCTCCTAGTCCCTTGCCTGCGTCGCCCCCCTCTCCTGGAACACCTACACCCACACAAGCCTCAGGTGATATCCTTTCTCCTCTCCCTACTTCTTCTCTTATGTTACAGAAGACTACTCGCAGCAATGCGGGAAATCCTCCTAACAGATACAATTGAGATCTCTCGTCGTTTGTCTCGTACGATCATATCTCCCTACACACGGAACATTCATTGCATCTTTGGATAGTGTTATTGTATCTAACAATTGACAGGTCATCAAAGACAATCTGAAGTGGGAGGCAACAATGAAGGAAGAGATGAGGGCTCTTGAGAAGAACAAGACCTGGGAGCTGACATGGCTACCAAAAGACAAGAAGGCCGTTGGGTGCAAGTGAGTGTTCACCGTAAAGCAGAACCCAGATGGACAAGCTGAGCGCTATAAAGCTCGATTGTTGGCCAAGGGGTACAACCAGACCTACGACATCGACTACGACGAGACGTTTGCACCGGTGGCGAAAATGAGCACTGTTAGGACTCTCATCAGCCTGACAGTGAACAAGGGATGGTTGCTACACCAACTAGATGTGAAGAATGCATTCCTTCATGGAGATATAGCAGGGGAGGTATACATGGAGATACCACCGGGATTTGGTACAGCCAAGACAGAAGACAAAATTTGCAGGTTGAAAAAATCCCTCTATGGGCTGAGGCAGTCACCTCGTGCATGGTTCGACCGATTCCGGAGAGCAATGATTGACATGAGATATCGCCTGATCAATGCAGATCACACGGTGTTTTTCAGGCAGAATGAAGGTCACACCACCATGCTCCGAGGGGATAATCCTTTCCCAAAGGAAATATGCGTTGGATCTGCTCACTGAAATCGGGATGTTGGGGTGCAAACCTGCTGCGACGCCAATCGATAAAAGGTGCAAACTAAGTGCAGAGGCTGGAGAACCAGTAGATCGGGAAATGTACCAAAGGCTAGTCAGGAAGTTGATCTACTTGAGCCACACTCGCCCGGACATCTTATTCTTTGTAAGCATGGTGAGTCGGTACATGCATGACTCAAGGAAGGGCTATATGGATGCAGTGTACCAGATTCTGCGATACTTGAAGAGTGCTCCTGGAAAGGGCCTGACCTTCAGAAGGAAAGAGCACGCGAAGATTGAAGGCTATTGCGACTCTGACTGGGCAAGCTGTGCGGATGATAGGAGGTATACCTCAGACTATTGTATATTTGTGGGAGACAACCTGGTTTCATGGAGGAGCAAGAAGCAGTCAGTAGTGACTAGATCGACGACAGAGGCAGAGTACAAAGCCATGACAATAGGGGCTGCAAAGCTCATGTGGCTGAGAGAAATGCTTGAGGAGTTGAAGCTAGACCAAAAGGAGGGATGAAGCTGTGGTGTGACAGCCAGTCAGCCATCATAATTGCAAACAATCTAGTTCAACACGATCGTACCAGATTGATAGATTTTTTATCAAAGAAAAGCTTGATAACGAGCTACTGGAGTTGAGCCACGTGCCGACAAATGGGCAGGTTGCATACTGCTTAACTAAGGGACTCAGTTCAGAGGATATGATCAGGGGTTGTAACAAGATGAGCTTAATGAATATCTTTCGTCAATCTTGAGGAGGAGTGATGTGGTATGTATGTTTAGGTGTAGGCTATAAATATCGTAGTTGTTGCCCTAATAACATAAGAATTTTATTTCAACTATGGTCAGGATTAGGAGGGTCAGCTAGATCAAATTGGTCAGCCCGTTGAAATTAGAAGAACTTGTCGAGAATATAACATGCCTTTTAGAAGAGGACTGCACTTTAGCATTATTGTAACAACCCAAAAATTAAGATGAATCATAATGACATTTTTGTAATTTCTTGGAATCCCTCATCTTATAACCTAATCTTTCCCTTCCTCTTAAAACCCGAGAACCATTCTCCCCTCTCGATAAAAACATTTTCTCCATGCGGCTTGGTCTTTCTCCCGATCCCGATTACGCTCCAGCCGCTATTCTCCTGTATCGCAACCCGCAATCCGCAGGCGCCGATGTCGCCGCCTCCTCCTGCTTCAGGCGCCACCGCCTCCTCCGGCTACTCCCCCTTTTGCTTTGGTCGGCAGCTTCCCCTCCTCCTTTGCTAGGGTCGGCAGCCTCCTGCGGTTTCTCCTCCTCAGGCCGCCGACTTCTCCCTTCCCTCTCCTCTTTTAGGGCCGACAACATCAAGCATCCCCCTCTTTAGTCCAGCAACCCCACCTCTTCCCTTTAAGGGGGCCGACATCAACTTTGACTTCCTCCTTGCGCCTCACTTGAACCTAGGGTTTTCTCAAAGCCTCCTCCACTCAGATTTTGGGCATTAATTTGTTCTCCTTGGGTAAGAAATTTCTCTCTTTTGCTCTTTTCAGATTTTATTGAGATTATTCGTTAAAGTTTTGCTCTCCAAATAAATATTTTTGTATCAACCTAATTTGCGTTCGTCGTATATTCGACTACTCCAGTTTTGTTTGTGTTTCCGGTGCCGCTCTTCAGATCTAGTGGTGCGATCGCTGCAAGTCCTCTCCAAATTAGGGTTTCCCCTAACACAAGCATCGCCAAGTCTCCGCTTTTGCGTGATATCTCTCGTCCTCTCACTCGTGAGGGAGATAAATTTCTAAACCTCGCTTTTGTTTGTTTCTTGCGATATATAAATTATTGTGTTAGCATTTAGTTTTCCGTCATGACAAATTATCAAGCTTTGTCTGTGGTTGTTCCCAACAGGTCCGATTAGGGTTTCTAAACCCTGTTTGCGTCGCTTAGCCGCCTCCGTCAGTTTCGGCCTCCTTCAGGCAAGTAGAGACCTCTCTCTCTCTCTTGCAAACATTGTGTAATGTGATGCCTCTGTTCTTTGATTCATGACTGCATTTCGGTATATGTTGATCTGTTAACGGATTTGTATCCTAACTGTTTTGTCTGTTCTTGTGATTTTTTGATTTCACCCTAGAACGTTTGATTTGTCAATAAGTTTAGATCTTGAATACACAGTCTGATAAGTTAATAATTTAGACTATAATATGTTTGAAATTACTTGAATTTGTGATTTTAATCGAGTCTAAGATTGATATACACTTAGATGAAAGATGTTAGCTTGATATTTACCAGGGCGAATGATTTGATCTATTTCAATGAATAGTGAGAAGAATGATAGAATATTGAGCACGGACAAAAATCTGTCATGATAATAATTATAATGAATTATGAAGAGCAAATATATGTTTTGGTGTTTTTACATCATGCTCGTAGAAAACATATGTTTGCTTAGAAGATAATCGTATCTTGGAATGAATCAATCTACAATGAATATTAGGTGTCCTAAAAAATGAAGAAATGTAATCGTACCACCCGCGAATACTTGAAATCACAATATCATACAAGTCTATCTAGTTCCTTTTATGTCATCGCATCTTGTTCCTTATGTCTGTCATCAAATCTTGTGTCATTGAATTTTTGTGTCATCGGATCTGATTTCGTATGTCTGTACGAGTAAACCCTATTATTGGTCTGATAACTCACTTTAAGTATTTTTGTTTCCGTTAATAAAAAAAGCACCTAAGTATGAAGTTCGAAAACAAATCCGTAGTCGTAAGCAAATCCTTGAACTGTAGCGTCTAACTGGGCATCTGTTTGCCGCCATGGTCACGGCAAGCAGGATTACTTTTCCGACAAGACTTGCACGCGGTTCTGATCGTGAACCATGAGCGCCCGCTATAGCACCTACACCGTTCATCGATCATGGCTTACATTATATTACATGAATAATGTTAGGCTATGCTGCGGAGTAGTCGAATACACTAACTTGTTTTGTTTATCTCTTTTGTTTGCTTGTCTGTTTTGGTAGCTTCGCTTCATTGCAAACTGATACATTCATGCTTTTTCTGCTTTTGTTACTATTCTATACTTTATTCTGCTCACCCCGTTTATTTATATGTTCTGAGGCTTTTCCTTTCTGTTTTGGAATTGCTTTAGCTTTCGTGTCAGCGCCGGCAGGTTCCTGAGCCCGATCTGCATCAAGCTCCTGCTTTCCACTGATTGATCTTTTAGCCGTGTCAGGTTTGATGTTTTTGATTCATTTTTTTACTGTCAGATGTTTTTCTTTATGTGATAATTACGAACAGTAATACATGGACAACTGCTAGGCTATTTAAATATTTATGTACTAGAACTTGAAATTTATGCATGTGCACCCTCTGTTGTATCATTATTGCATGAAAACTATATTAGTGGCTTGTAAAATATAATTTTTACAAAATACGTATGCATTTAAAACTCTGAAAGCTTCCGCATAGCAAAAATCAAACCGCTTTTACTAAACAGTAAGTACTTTCAAACTATTTTCAGCTTTCTCTGCATCCGCCTTAGCAGACATGGATTTCTTCCCGCCTATGCCTGTGACATCACGACTCGTCTCAAAGCGCACTCTGACTTCTATCGAGTCGGGCCGTGACAGTTGGTATCAGAGGGAGGTTAGTGAGGTTAACTCCTTAAGATGAAGTATTTTGAAGTTATCACTTATTTTGAAACTTATTTTATAAATATATATGCATGCATCATTTTTTCACTCAGCTTGTCATTATCTGTTGTTCATGGCTGGAACACGCACACTCACTCATAAGCATGAGTAGTATGCACACAAATGTTAAGGGGTTATGAGCAAACTTAACATTTTTCTGCATATGAATTTCCACTAGGATATACATCCCTTGCGAATATTAAATTGTATGAGCGGTTTGATATTTTCAAGTGCGCTGAAATTAGAGTCCTAATATGCATGACATGTTAAGTGATATGGACGCTTAACATGACATGTGTATCCATTCATATGCATTCATATCATAAATCATTGCACAAGTGTGAAGCCAAGAACAACAATAATGATTGTCCACACATGAATTTTCTATTTGCTTGACATTGCACATGATCTCAGTATTCCACTTGCATGATTACTACCTACAGTTGTCCAATGAAAATGCTGTAATTATTACATAATTTATGTACCCGACAGTAGGAAATGTGTTAGAATCCATAATTTCAACTCTCCGATATTTGTAATTAGTCCTTTTTGTTTCGCGTGTCTGTCAACCTTATCTGGTCATCCTATATCTCCTTCTAGATAGCTTCTAAGTGTCAGTGACAAATGCGAGTTTTCTTGTTAATTGCTCTGCTGAATTGCTTCAACGTTGTCTTGTGATTCTTCAACTCCAGTTTGACTCGCTTCCGTCGATGCTAAATTGTCATTCAGTTTTTTTCCTTTTAGTGTCACGTCTTCCCTTCGTGCAAAGATCTTTTCGCTCTCGTATTCCCGTGTCTTGGCGCTCAATTTCGAGCTAATTGAAGACTTTCTCGTGTTTCCTGAAGCCAATCTTTTATATCTGTCCGAGCCCGCTAAGTCTGGAGAGTTCTCCTATGAAGTTTAATCTGACTTGCGTTGCAAGTATCTGCATTTTTTTCTCTTGATTATAGTAAGTCTCCGGCGCTTGTTCTCCTCTCTGTTTCTTTGTATTCTGAATCTTCGCCCTAAGAGTCCCCATTCAGAGAGAATTCTCAGGGAAGTTTTTGGACGAAACTTCCTAAGTAGGGGAGAATGTAACAACCCAAAAATTGAGATGAATCATAATGACATTTTTGTAATTTCTTGGAATCCCTCATCTTATAACCTAATCTTTCCCTTCCTCTTCAAACCCGAGAACCCTTCTCCCCCCCGATAAAAACATTTTCTCCATGCGGCTTGGTCTTTCTCCCGATCCTGATTACGCTCCAGCCGCTGTTCTCCTGTATCGCAACCCGCAATCCGCAGACGCCGATGTCGCCGCCTCCTCTGGCTTCAGGCGCCACCGCCTCCTCCGGCTACTCCCCCTCTTTCTTTGGTCGGCAGCTTCCCCTCCTCCTTTGCTAGGGTCGGCAGCCTCCTGCGGTTTCTCCTCCTCAGGCCGCCGACTTCTCCCTTCCCTCTCCTCTTTTAGGGCCGACAACATCAAGCATCCCCCTCTTTAGTCCAGCAACCCACCTCTTCCCCTCAAGGGGGCCGACATCAACTTTGGCTTCCTCCTTGCGTCTCGCTTGAACCTAGGGTTTTCTCAAAGCCTCCTCCACTCAGATTTTGGGCATGAATTTGTTCTCCTTGTGTAAGAAATTTCTCTTTTGCTCTTTTCAAATTTTATTGAGATTATTCGTTAAATTTTTGCTCTCCAAATAAATATTTTTGTATCAACCTAATTTGCGTTCGTCGTATATTCGACTAATCCAGTTTTGTTTGTGTTTCCGGTGCCGCTCTTCAGATCTAGTGGTGGGATCACTCCAAGTACTCTCCGAATTAGGGTTTCCCCTAACCCAAGCATCGACAAGTCTCCGCTTTTGTGTGGTATCTCTCGTCCTCTCACTCGTGAGGGAGGTAAATTTCTAAACCTCGCTTTTGTTTGTTTCTTGCGATATATAAATTATTGTGTTAGCATTTAGTTTTCTGTCATGACAAATTATCAAGCTTTGTCTGTGGTTGTTCCGAACAGGTCCGATTAGGGTTTCTAAACCCTGTTTGCTTCGCTTACCCGCCTACGTCAGTTTCGGCCTCCTTCAGGCAAGTAGAGACCTCTCTCTTGCAAGCATTGTGTAATGTGATGCCTCTGTTCTTTGATTCATAACTGCATTTTGGTATATGTTGATCTGTTAACGGATTTGTATCCTAACTGTTTTGTCTGTTCTTGTGATTCTTTGATTTCACCCTGGAACGTTTGATTTGTCAATAAGTTTAGATCTTGAATACCCAGTCTGATAAGTTAATAATTTAGGCTATAATATGTTTGAAATTACTTGAATTTGTGATTTTGATCAAGTCTTAGATTGATATACACTTAGATGAAAGATGTTAGCTGGATATTTACTAGGGCGAATGATTTGATCTATTTCGATGAATAGTGAGAAAAATGATAGACTATTGAGCACGAGCAAAAAAATGTCATGATTATAATTGTAATGAATTTTGGAGAGCAAATATATATTTTGGTGTTTTTACATCATGCTCGTAGAGAACACATGTTTTCTTAGAAGATATTCGTATCTTGCAATGAATCAATCTACAATGAATATTAAGTGTCATAGAAAATGAAGAAATGTAATCGTACCACCCGCGAATACTTGAAATCACAATATCATACAGGTTTATCTAGTTTTTTTATGTCATCGCATCTTGTTCCTTATGTCTGTTATCAAATCTTCTGTCATCGAATTTTTATGTCATCGGATCTGGTTTCGTATGTCTATCCGAGTAAAACCTATTCTTAGTCTGATAACTCACTTTAAGTATTTTCGTTTCCGTTAATAAAAAAAACACCTAAGTATGAAATTCGAAAACAAATCTGTAGTCGTAAGCAAGTCTTTGAACTGTAGCGTCTAACTGGGAATCTGTCTGCCGCCATGGTCACGACAAGCAAGATTACTTTTCCGACAATACTTGCACGCGGTTCTGATCGTGAACCATGGACGCCCGCTATAGCACCTACACCCTTCATCGATCACGGCTTACAACATATTACATGAATAATGTTAGGCTATGCTCCGGAGTAGTCGAATACACTGACTTGTTCTGTTTAGTTCTTTTGTTTGCTTGCCTGTTTTGGTAGCTTCGCTTCGTGAGAAACTGGTATACTCATGTTTTTTCTGCTTTTGTTACTATTCTATACTTTACTCTGCTCATCTCGTTTATTTCTATGTTCTGAGGCTTTTCCTTTCTGTTTTGGAGTTGCCTTAACTTTCGTGTCAGCGCCGCCAGGTTCCTGAGCCCGATCTGTATCAAGCTCCTGCTTTCTGCTGATTGATCTTCTAGCCGTGTCAGGTTTGATGTTTTTGATTTATTTCTTTTACTGTCAGATATTTTTCTTTATGTGATAATTATGAACAGTAATATATGGACAACTGCTAGGCTATTTAAATATTTATGTACTAGAACTTGAAATTTATGCATGCGCACCCTCTGTTGTATCATTATTGCATGAAAACTACATGAGTGGCTTGTAAAACATAATTTTTACAAAATACGTATGCATTTAAAACTCTGAAAGCTTTCACATAACAAAAATCAAACCGTTTTTACTAAACAATAACTACTTTCAAACTATTTTCAGCTTTTTCTGCATCCGGCTTAGCAGACATGAATTTCTTCCCGCCCATGCCTGTGGCATCACGACTCGTCTCAAAGCGCACTCTGACTTCTGTCGAATCGGGTCGTGACGATTATTAAGTCAGCCATTGAAGCAAATGATTTTAAAATTGACTCCACGGCAATGCAACTTGTTCAACATAATAAATTTGGTGGAGTTGGTCATGAAGACCCTAATTCCCACTTGCGGATCTTCATACACATATGCGGCACATTCAAAATTAATGACGCATTGGATGAAGCAATCAGATTCTGTATGTTTCTATTTTCCCTGGAAGGAAGAGCAAATGATTGGCTCGATCCCAACCTAATGATGGCCTCACCACTTGGACACAAGTGGTAGAAAAATTCTTAACAAAATATTTCCCTCCTTCCAAAACTGCTAAATTAATGCGAGATATACTAACATTTATGCAAGGGAATGAGGAAATAATTTATGATGCGTGAGAGCAATTTAAGGAACTATTGCGCAAGTGTCCTCAACATGAGTTAGCCATTCATCAACATATATGAACCTTCTACAATAACCCCCAGACATCTACTATGATTCAAGTAGATGGAGCTGCATGAGGTTTCCTTATGAACAAATATCCCGAGGATGCTTATGTCATTTTAGAAGACCTATCATCTAATAATTATCAATAATTTGAGCGACAAGGTCCTTCTTCCACGGGTGTCTTTGATCAAGTTGATCAGTTGACTTCTTTCGTTACGCAAATGATTGCCCAATTTAATTTTATGAATAAGAGATTGGATGCTCTAACATTAATCCAAACTCAAATGAATGCACAAATTAATTGCATAGTTACTCCGACTACCATTAATCCTTCACTTACAGTTGAACAACTCCTTGGTCATAACGAAGAGGTTAACTACATAGGCGGGCAACAAAGACACAATAATAATAGCGTGTTCTCAAAATATTATAATCTTGAATGGCGTAATCAACCAAACTTTACTTGGAAAAATAATTCAGGAATAACTCACCCACCCACATTCAATTTAAAAGCACACCCACCCACATTCAATTTAAAAGCACACCCACCTTAGAATAACACTTTTAACCAACAAGGGTCCTCTAGGAAATTATTTGATGAGATTCTCATTAAATGCATGCAAAAGCGTGATGCCTGCTTTGCTAGCTTAGAAGACTCATCATGCATAATGAATCTCATCTAGAATAAATCGCTAATGCCTTGAGCCTTAGACCACAAGGGACACTCCTAACTGATACCCCCAAAATCCTAAAGGGGACAATCAACATTGCAAAGCTATTACCTTGTGTAGTGGAAAGGAGTTGTAAGCGGTCCCGTAAATGAACAAACCAAGGAGAACAATGTTGAAAAAGATTTGGAGAACAAGTCGCAGACGGAATTTGAAATTCAAATTATAAATTCTGCATCAGTTTCAAATATGGAAGGAGACATCCATTCAAGGGGTCACATGTTGTTAAGGTGAGAATCTACTACAAAAAAAGACATCTTTTAGAGCAGAAAAATCGATTTTCTAGGAGAGAAGAAGAGGAGGGGCGCACCAGATCTTGAAGCGGACTGGTTTGGGCATAGATCTGAGAGCAAATTTCTGCAATACCTTAAATAGTTAAATTTCTATCATCATACGCTGTAAGATCTTTCTTATTTGGTGATGTTCTTCCATTGCTATGAACTAATTTTCTTAAATCTTGTATTGTGATAGTACTATGTTTTGTTGTGATGTTGATGTTTTTAATTCCCTTTATGATTGTTTGGGGAATAATCTTTATTGAGTTTATGATCTTTATATTAGAACTTTTGGCCAAAGTTTTGCCTTTTACTGCGTTTCATAATTCGAGAGATGAGTTGCGTAAGTGCATCATAGATTCGATATAGCATATAATGGAGAAATTTTTTTTTCTTTTTGCGTCAGCAACATCGATTTTTGTTCTTTCTGCGGTTCTTCATTTCACCCGAGTTAGAGATGACAAGGGAATTAGAACATTGATGATTTTTGATATCGAGAGATACTGATTTTTGTTTTAAAATCGTTGCAAGACATTTCACCGCACATTTTCGTAAAGTATCATTTAAAAAATTCATCACACTAGACATAGGGAATCACAATACAAGATTATTTCTCAAAACTAATAAAAAGTATTTCTCTAATGAATCGTTGTCTTATTTGATTAGGAGTTTTTCATCTATAGTTTTAATAATTAAAATCATCCTATTTGATTTGTTTGGATTTAAGAAAAAAGTTAAGCTAGTATTTGCGAGCACTAAATTAATCATTTTCTCATGAGAATGATCTTCACTCACTTTATATTATTTGATTCGACACGTGCAGTTGCGTAATTTACACATCCGTTTTCGGTGTATTAATGCACGAGACCATCATGCTGCCCTTTACTCCAAGAGTGCCAAAACATCTCGCATATACACCCTATATTCTATTCTCTTAACTTGGCCAACTCTTTCTCTCGATGTTGTATATCAGGAAGTTCAAACTCCTGACATATAACTTCTCCAACATCGTCCATTCTCTACTGACCTAGCCACTCAGCATAAATATTTTCACGAACTTCTGGCGGTTTGCTATCTTCTCTGTCTTTCAGATTCATATGAGATGATCCGCCAACAGATCTTGGGAGAACCTGATATTCCCACCTTTGATGTACTGTCACTCACATCTCTATTTTTACTAACCTTCTCTAGTGGCTTCCAGTCACGTTCTCTCCGCCTCCGATAATTTTGCTCATACGACTGGTCATGGAGCTCAACACAATCATGGAGGTCGCACTGACGGTCGTGGGAGACCTCATCCTCTTTGCTCCCAATGTGAATGTCTTGGCCCTCTTATGAAAAAAATGCTTTGTCAAGCATACTCACCTTCATCCTCATGCACATGTCAGCACCATTGCCCTGAGTCCTTTGTCTCAATATCCACCCCACCACCAGAGTCCAACCAGTTGTTCTCTTCGACAAATATTGAGGTTCTCATCAATGCTTCCAAGCAATCTGTCTTAATCTCCACTTCATCAGGTTGCGTGCATGTTGTTACTCAGGATAAGTGACTTATCGATTCGGGTGTCACTAATCATATGACTAGAAACTCTCTTTTATTCTTGAATCTCGAGAAACATAACCAGCTACCTCCGGTCTTTGTGGTTGGTGGCTCTCCCGCTGTAGTCTATGACTTTGGAGTTGTGACTACCGCCTTTCTTCTCAAGTTGGACGACATTCTTATCATCATCATTTTTTTGCAATTTGTTGTCTGACAATGCTGTCTCACAACAATTACAATGCTCTATCTCATTTTCTCATACTACTTGTTATTTTCAAGACCATGTTGTGCTTTTTTGACTTTATATATTTTCCTTACTATCTATATATGTATATAGAGGGGTAATGTTTCAATTAATGATCAAGCAATCTATTTACATTCTTCTAACCCTCAATCTTGATTTTACATCCTCTACCCTTGAAGCCACTTTTAATGCCACAATGTGGCTTTAATATCAATTGTCTGTGAAAAAGTATGTGAGAGCGAACATGTATTACAAGAATGAGAGAATAAAAGCCCTAAAAAATTTTGTTTTTGGCATATGTGATTTTACATGGTTCACTTGTGTAACTATGTCAACGACCACACATAGTGATGGGCTTGCACTATAATTAGTGTAAAGAGAGGACCAAAACCTTGTATATAGTTATTGAATTGAATAGTTACAAGTATACACACACTTATATAGGAGAAGAAAGAAGAGAGAAATCCTAATACATGATGTGAGACTAATACAAGGAGAGAGAAAGAAGAAAACATGGGCCCTTAATTGGGCCCTTAATTGGGCTTTTCTAACACTCCCCCGCAAGGTGGAGCGTACAAGTCGTAGGCACCAAGCTTGGATAAGAACTGATAGTATAGCGGGCTGGAGAGAGCTTTCGTCAGGATGTCTGCATCTTGGTCGGTAGCAGGAACATGCTCCAAATCTATCTTCTTTGACTGTACCTTTTCCCGGATAAAGTGACAGTCAACTTCGATATGCTTTGTTCGTTCGTGAAAGACCGGATTCTTGACAATATGAATTGCTGCCTGACTGTCGCAAAATAAGGTTGCCGGAGATGAGAGACGAACACCTAAGTCTCCCAGAAGGCCTTCAAGCCAGGTTAGCTCAAAAACAACAGCAGCCATAGCCCGGTACTCGGCTTCAGCAGAGGAACGCGCAACCACAGTCTGTTTCTTGCTACGCCAAGTTATGAGGTGTCCACCAAAGTAAGTACATAACCCAGTTGTGGAGCGCCTATCATCAATAGATCCTGCATAGTCAGCGTCAAAATACGCGACAAAAGATAGAGATGTGGATGACTTGTACACGAGTCCTTGTCCGGGGGCGATCTTGAGATATCGAAGGATGCGCTCGACAGCTTGAAGATGAGATGTCCGAGGAGCGTGCATGAAACAGCTCATAACTCCCACAGCAAATGAGATGTCTGGTCGAGTCACCGTAAGGTAGATCAGCTTCCCTACCAAGCGTCTGTAATACTCCGGATTTGTAAGCAGCTTGTCAGAGTCAAAGTTATGGGCCGAGAGCTTGTGATTTGCGTCCATAGGAGTCTCCGCAGGTTTGCACCCAGAATAACCTACATCATGAAGGAGGTCCATATAGTACTTCCGTTAAGATAACACAAGACCATCGGGGCGTCGTGCGACCTCGAGCCCAAGAAAGTACCGAAGGTTGCCTAGATCTTTGGTCTGAAAGGCGGAATTCAACTGTTCCTTGATCTGTTGTATTCCTGCCTTGTCGTCGCCAGTAATCAGAATATCGTCAACGTAGACCAGAAGAATCACAGTCCCGATTGACCGGTGTCGGGTGAAGAGAGAAAAATCAGCCGAGCTCCGAGTGAAGCCACTAGCACAGACCACCTTACTGAACTTTTCAAACCACGCACGCGGGGACTGTTTGAGACCATAAATGGATTTCTGAAGGTGACATACCAAAGACTTCCCCGTGGTCTCAAACCCGGGAGGCTGCTGCATATAAACTGTCTCCTGTAGATTGCCGTTGAGGAAGACATTCTTAATGTCCAGCTGATAAAGTGACCAGTGACGATGAACAGCCAAGGAGAGGAGAACGCAGACCGTGTTCAATTTGGCCACGGGAGAGAAGGTTTCCTCGTAATCAAGGCCAGGTTGCTGAGTAAAGCCCCGTGCCACGAGGCGAGCCTTCAGACGGTCGATAGTTCCATCCGCCGCATGTTTAATGACATAGACCCATTTGCAGCTAACAGTGATGTGGCCAGCAGGAAGAGGAACCAGTTCCCAGGTCTGGTTAGCGCAGAGAGCCCGCATTTCATCGTTCATAGCGGGCCTAGCGGCCCTCCACCCTGGGTGTTGAAGCGCCTCCTGCACATTGTTAGTTATAGAAATAGAAGAGAGAGAGGTGGCAAACGCATAGAGAGGCGGCGTGAGCCGATGTAGAGAGACGTAGTTGGCCAAGGGATGAGCTGTAGAGACGGGAGCGGGATCTGCTGTAGCCGAGGTATCGCTGGTGGCGGGGAGCTGGGTCACGGGAGCATCCTTGGATGAGCGACGAGAGTAGACACGGATAAGTGGTGGAGGAACCCGAGGAGGAACGGGGGGGAGAGGAGGAAGAAGACGACATAGATGTCGTGACCGGTACAGCAGGCCGGGGAATAGAGGGAGCAGAAGACAAGGTGGTGCTGGGTAAGTGGAAGGGCTGGTCTTCGCAGAAGGTGACATCCGCAGAAACGATCAGCTTGCCGTCAGTAGGAGAGTTGCAGACGTACCTCTTTTGAGTGCGGGAGTTGCCAACAAACATATACTTGGCGGCCCGAGGAGCAAGTTTGTCAGAAGGAGGGCCAAGAAGGCGGACATAGCAAACACACCCGAAGATCCGCGGTGTGAGAGAGGTGAGGTTGGTGGAGGGATAGAAGAGTTGGATGGGTGAGGCAAAATCAAGAACAGAGGAGGTAAGGCGGTTGATGATATGACAGACTGTGGATACAACAAAGTTCCAATATTCGATTGGAACATGCATTTGGAACATAAGAGAGCGCGCAATATCGAGAAAATGACGATTTTTGCATTCGGCCACCCTGTTTTGCTGAGGGGTATACACACATGAAGTTTGATGGATGACACCAAATTCAGTGCAGAGATTGGAGAATGCACCACCCGTATACTCCCGAGCATTATCAGTGCGAATTACTTTGAGGGGGGTAGCGAACTGCGTACGCATCTCAAGTAAAAAGGCGCGAAATACAGATGTAAATTCAGTTCGATCATGTAGTAAATAGAGACACGTGGTATGAGAGTAATCGTCAATGAACGTGACAAAATAGAGAAAGCCAAAAATACTAAGGATTTTATAAGGACCCCAGCCATCAGAATGAACTAAAGATAAGGGAGTACTACTCCTGATACAGGCAGGAGGAAAGAAGAACGATGTTGTTTGCCGTAGATACAAGATTCACAAGAGAACTCCCGTAAAGGTATATCAGGAAGAGCCCGCTTGAGAATCAGAAGGGGAGCATGGCCAAGGCGGCGATGCCAATCAACAGTGGAGATGGCAGAGAGAAGAGGTGGTGGGATATCCAAGATGTACAGCCCAATCACCAGCTGCCCCTTACCAATGAGACTCCGGGTGCGGCGATCCTGCATAAGAAAAGAAGAAGGTGAAAAGGTAATACAACAATCAAGGTCGTGGGTGAGACGACTAACAGATAATAAATTGAAAGGAGACCCCAGAACATGAAGAACCGAGGAAAGAGAAAAGGTCGGCGTTAGCTGAAGAGCAGCGGAGCCAGAGACTGGTAGGGTGTCACCGTTGGCCACAGTGATGCGAGCAGGATGAGGCGTCTGTAGATACGCTGTGGGTTTCTGGGAGGTGATATGGTGAGTAGCGCCGGAATCAACGATCCAACAAAGATTATGAGAGAGACAGGTGATACTTTCCGCAGAGAAGGACGCAACAGAGGTGGCAGCGGAATCATCAGACGCCATGCGGTTAGCAGAAGGAAAGACTGGGCGGCTAGCAGAGAGGAGGCCGGGCGGCTAGCAGAGAGAAGGCCAGGCAGCTAGCAGAGAGGAGGCCGGGCGGCTAGCAGAGAGGTGGCCGGGCGGCTAGCAGAGAGGAGGCCGGGCGGCTAGCATAGAGGAGGCCGGGCAGCTAGCAGAGAGGAGGCCGGGCGGCTAGCAGAGAGCAGGCCAGACGGCTAGCAGAGAGGAGGCCGGGCGGCTAGCAGAGAGAAAGCCGGGCGGCTAGCAGAGAGAAGTCCGGGCGGCTAGCAGAGAGGAGGTCGGGCGGCTAGCAAAGAGGAGGCCGGGCGGCTAGCAAAGAGGAGGCCGGGCGGCTAGCATAAGGAGGCCGGGCGGCTAGAGGGAAGCCGAACAGAGAAAAGCAGGTGCGGTAGAGGCAGAAGCCGCACGGTCTCGATGGACACACCAGCGACAAGAAGAGTCGCGACCAGGACGCGACTTGCAGCAAAAGAAGAGACCGCTAATCGACAAGACAAGTCGCAGCGGCTAGCCTAAGGAGAGAAAGTCCGCACGGTCACGGTGAGGCCACAAGCGGGAAGAGAGAAAGCAAGCTGCGCGGATATGGAGGAAGACCACGCGGATAGATACAAGATGAAGTGGGACCCACGTGAGAGTTTATAAAAGAGAGAGATGAGGAGGAGGAGGAGGAGAAGTGGAAGCCACGAGGAGAGAGAGCGGTTAAAAGGGGGCAGACCGCACGAGATGGCGGCTAGGAGGGAAAGAAAAACACAGGGCAGTTTCCAGGAGAATAGGCCGGACAAGCAAGTCCGGGCGGACAGAACCTGTACACCGCAAGCAGTAGACCAAATTCAAGGTGGAGACTGGTGGCTCTGATACCATGTAAAGAGAGGACCAAAACCTTGTATATAGTTCTTGAATTGAATAGTTACAAGTATACACACACTTATATAGGAGAAGAAAGAAGAGAGAAATCCTAATACATGATGTGGGACTAATACAAGGAGAGAGAAAGAAGAAAACATGAGCCCTGAATTGAGCCCTTAATTGGGCTTTTATAACAATTAGAAATGAATACAAATACAATAAAATGCTTTCAAATTTCCCTCGAAATGCAAATGTTGTTGGTAATTTTCATAATTCAAGGGCTAAACAAATACAAATTAGTCTTTGCCCCACAAAAAACAGTCAGGTTACTCTGATCCAATGTTTGTATGGATCTACTCAATATTGAAGTGATGCTCTGGAGGGATATCGGTTTGAGCTGCAATTTCTATCTCACAAGTTATTTCTGTGAGCTCACTACCAACTCCACATGCCTGCCTTCCTATGCTTGAGATGACGCGCTATTTATTTTTACTATGACTTAATGTTATGCCCTACTGGCGCGTTGGAGCCACGTGCTTGATGTCACGGCTTATTGTTTGCATTGATGTTGCATGCTCTCTGGGGAAATGGAATTAGATTTCTCTGAAGAAATAGATCCTTAAGTCCAGATGAGGTCATCTGTATAGATCTTGAACGGACAATTTCCTCTAAAAGATTGTATATCTGGGATTAATTTCATTCTTACCCAAGAAAAGGTTGTTTCAAGTACATATATTAAAATATGTAATTTCTTTTATTGCATATGCCTCACATTGGCTAAAATAACAATACTTAAATTAAATGCAGCTGAAGCAACAAAAAAATGCCATTGTGGTTCTAGAGATGAGTCAGAAAGTTTTGGGAATGAATCATTGGTTCAAGATACATCTCTCGAGAAAAATGAAAAGTGTTGCGGGAAAGATGGGATTTGTTCTCATGAGGTTCTTCGAGATGGGGCAATGGATACCAATTCTATGACGACACGTAGGATGGTGGCAAGGAAGGTATATTGAACGACAAATTTATTACTCATAGGTTGTCTTATTTTTTGTTATGTGATTATCAGTGGCATAATTTAATTTTTTTTCTGAATCTTCTAGTCATACAATTTATAAAAAATGAAGTTGTTACTTAAATATGAAAATTGCAACTAATTGTTTTCTGCTGACTTTTCCTCTTTCCGCTAAATCTATTGCACCAATTTAAATTTGTATTGCCTCATTTATGATTTTGGCTTTCTGTGCTTTTAGAACATAAAACAATTATAGGATAAGCAAATGACTTGAAACACCTCAACCTAGTTTAACAGGAAATCAGCAGTCTGGCCAGGCCCGCGATAAGAAGTAAACTAGGTAACGGTATAAAAACTGGTATGAATAAAAGTGCTAAAATGAATCTTACAGCGGAAGTAGAGTAAGAAAAATCTATGGGTAAAAGTGTACCTCACAATGCTGAATTCACAAAGCCAACTAGAACTGAGTATATACTATGAAACTGAAATACTGTTAATTTGAAATAAACTGGTACATCAAAAAATAAATGAAGTACAACAAATACATATTGTATGCAAGTAAAATAAAGTACAATAATAAGAGGTATAAGTTTATAACTGTAAGTGATTGACAACAGTGATTAGCGCTGTAATGGTTCAGTTTGGTTTGGTTTTCAAGCAAAAGCGCAAACCGAACCACCCCTATGCGGTTCCAAAATTTTGGAACCGAACCGAACCACTCAAACATTGAAACTGAACCGAACCCAACCGAATGGTTCGGTTTTTGGTGGTTTAAATAATGTGATACAAACAATTTTTTTAATTACAAACCATATCAAATACCCTAGGTCGCACATTCACGTGGAGAGAATAGGAGAAATGGACAACTGGAGAGAACCTAAAATTAAATACCCGTTGGAATCTGAAAAGTTGGAAACCAAAAATTTAAACCTAAATTGAAATGTAATTAGTAATTACAAAATTAAATGTTGTAACCGAGACTCAAAACATGTGAATGCAGCTAAATTAAGTGTTGTAACTCATGACTCACGAGGCATACAAGTGAATGCAGCTAAGGCTCCATTTGGTTAAGTTTATTTGGGCGTTCTGTTTTCATAAAACGCTACCTCCGGATTTTTTTCATTTGGTTACCCGCTCCCGGTTCCTTCAGCACTGCGTTTTATCGCTGCTCAACAATCTGCGGGCCTAAACTTCCTCCCCGAGCTCCAGTCGGCCGCGTTTAGGGTTTTCCCCGCTGCCTACTCCGCCGGCATCCGCATCTCTTCTGTGACAGTGCAGGACGATTCTCCCGCATCTCATCCGGCGACGATGCAGGACGCTCTTATCCAGCGACGATGTAGGACGATTTGGAGTCGTATCTAGCGACGGTGCGGACAATTCTCCCGCATCTCATCCGGCGTATCCAACGACGGTGCAGGAGGATTCTCCGGTGCATCCCCCGTCTTCCCCGACCTGTAGCTTCCCAGATCTGTAGGTACTGTACGCTGCACATCACTTTTTGCATCTACTGCATCTTCACACCTCTGACCCCCTTCCCCTCTGTTTTGTGCAGCATTTTGAAAGTGCAACAATCAAAAAACTATCCACAAAATAGGTATAAAAGTGCAGCCTGATCCGTTCAACAAGCTATCCACTGCTGCAACAATCAACAAGTACAAGTATATCAGCGCATCCCCTCCCAAATTTTTTGTGTGAATTGTACCTGTCTACTGTATTTGTAGTTACTTTCAATGTTCATGTGTATGTGTGGCACCCATACTATCGTGGATTGTTTTACAAGTGGCTTCTCGGATCTATAATTACTTTAATTGTATGTGTGGATGTGTGTTGTGTGTGTGTTCATGTCTGTGTGTTCATGTGTGTGTGCGTTGTGTTTTGTTTGTGCATATGTGTATGTGTGTTGTGTGTGTGTTCATGTGTATGTGCATGTGTGAGATTGTGTTTGTTCAGTGCCCTTCCAGCAAGAAGAAACAAAAATCAAAAGTACCCAACTGACGCACCAATGAAGGGTTTTCCTGCAGAAAAAAAAAGTATTGCTTCAGTAGAGTGATACTTTATTGTTATTGAATCATCAAGTAAAATAGTGAAGAAAGTGAGAATCTATAAGTTGCAAACCATGAAACAATAAGCAACAAGGCTGTTATTAATAATACAATCAATGAGGCTATTGCCCAACCAAGATACACAGATGAAGCATAAGGAGAATAACAGCTTATGGGATCTCCATTCCAACCCATGTAGCCCAAGTCATCTAATGGCTTTGCAGATATAATAGCACCAAGAGCCACAATAGAACCAACAAAAATAAGGATGCTGGCACTGACAGTATGTGATTTGATGTACATGTGTGAGTGCGTGTTCATGTATTCGTGTGTGTGTTATGTGTGTTGTGTGTGTGTTCGTCTTTGTTAATGTGTGCACTTATTTTTCTCTCTCATCCAATTTACGCGTTATAGGTACACATAAGGAAGACGGTGTTAATGTCAATTGAGAGGCCATTGATGTTTTGGTTTTCTGCGACCTTTGTTTGAAAGAAATTGAGTTGGGTAATCGCCCAACATCGCACTTTAGCAGGGATGGTTGGAACAACCTAACCACAGGGTTCTTTGCTCGCACGGGAAAGTCTTATGATCGTAATCAAATGAAGAATAAGTGAGATCAA
This sequence comes from Platanthera guangdongensis, assembly GCA_039583875.1. Classification (NCBI taxonomy): domain Eukaryota; kingdom Viridiplantae; phylum Streptophyta; class Magnoliopsida; order Asparagales; family Orchidaceae; genus Platanthera; species Platanthera guangdongensis. The sequence goes on along the minus strand of CM077157.1, from coordinate 35,904,605 downwards.
CTAAAGAAAGATTGGAACTTATGGCGAGAACTTAAGGGACGTGAGACGGGTTTGGGCTGGGATCCAATCCGCAAAACAATTGCTGTTTCAGAAGATTGGTGGACTAAATGCCTCAAAGTACGCACTTAAATTTTAAACCTCTTATTGCAGTTACTGTACAATAGATTATTCAACTGATATGTATTACTTTCCATCGCAGGTGCTTCCAAGTGCAAGGAAATTTCAGTTCTCTGGGATACCCCCGAGTTAGAGGAGAAGCTAAATATGATGTCTAGCCAGGTCGTAGTAACCGGGGATCTAGCTTGGGCACCAAATTCGAGACATTTTGAGCATGAGTCGATTGACGAACATGACATATCTGCTGGTGATGACACACATAATTTGAATGAGCCTCAACATTCAATTGAAGCAAGGAACAAACGGACGACCAGTAAGGGAAAAAGCAAGATGTCTAATAAAAAACAAGGTGCTCGACAGTAGATGATATAGCTGAGACATCGCACATTATTGGGAAGTGCATGATGGAGCCTCCTCGCATCTACATATCATCATCCGTGTACACCATTCCCGAGGAGATTGCTGAACTCAAAACTATCCCGAAAGTTATGGATGAATCACATTACGACTTCTACGACCACTGCACCATGGTCCTGTCAGAAAAACATTACCGAGAAACCTTCATGAGCATTCGAAAGGATCGACGACTCAAATGGCTGCAGACTCGTTATGAGAAAAGATCGGGCTAGTTGCACTGTGATGGACTTTTGATTAGCTGTTGTGTGCTGGAACTATGTTATATTTATTACTATGTTATCTTTATTTTAGATTTTTTTGCTCTGTGATGGACCCATGTTATCTTTATGCTAGATTTTTATTTTTCTGTGTGCCGGACATATGTTTGTGATGTTTTGTGACATGATTTCATTTATGCTGTTACATTTTTAATCTTGCAACTTGCCTTCTCTTTATGATCACCTTATGTCTTAATATTTTGTTATATTTAAAATTAATGCAGATTATGTCTTCCTCTGATCAAATTGACAGTTTTAATGAGCAGACTCAGTGACAAGTATCTGACCAGATTTATCGTAATAGAGGAGTGAGTGGACAACAATATTTAACATCAGTGGATATTAACCTATCTGCGGTTGGTTGTTCATCAAATGTAGCTTGCATGATATCAAGCCAAACAAGGTCTAGATGGCTTGGTGAACTTCTCGATGGACACTCTCATAGATTTTTCAGTTCATTTAAAATGTCGAAGCTTATATTTGTAGATTTGTTAACACTCCTCACATAACAATATGAGCTGCAAAGATCCAGGAGAACTCTACCGCTAGAAGTACTTGCAGTTACATTGCATATTTTAGGTCATAATGTACCCATGCAAATTGCAGACGAACGATTCCAACACTCCACAAAACTATAAGTATGTTTTTTACAAAGGGAATCACTGCTATTAAGAGGTTATCTTCAGATGTCATTATGCCTGTAGATCATCTTTTCAGGGATATTCCCCCCAAATTCTGAATGATTCTCGATACATGCCGTTCTTTAAAGACTGTATTTGTGTTATTGATGGAACACATGTGGATGCTCGTGTTCCTGTTGATCAACAAGTTTCGTACATTGACCGTCATGAGACAACAACACAGAATGTTATGGCGGTTTGTGATTTCAATATGTGTTTCACATTTGTACTTGCGGGTTGAGAGAGTTCTACTCATGACAGCCGTATTTTTTAACTTGCCCTTATGGGTCCAAGTTACAATTTTCCGTATTCTCCACCAGGTGAGACTTGTATTTCTTAAGATTTCAGTAGTTTTAAATTACTTTGTTTGACATAAATTAAATTTAAAACTTGCAGACAAATATTATATAGTTGATGCGGGATACCCTCTCCAGCGTGGTTTCTTGAAACCATATTCAGACACTTGGTATTATTTACTAGATTTCAGAAGGGGCAGCATACCAACACAAGTACGCCGAGAAATATTCAATCGAGCACACTCATCCTTACGAAGTGTTATAGAACGATCATTGGAGTTTGGAAAAAGAAATGAAAGATACTTAGGGATATGTCGTCTTATAGTTTGACAAAGTAAAGAGATATTGTGATTGCAACAATGACTTTGCATAATTATATTCGCAGACATCCATCCCGCTCAGACAGTCATTTTTAGGTTTGTGATCTTGACGAGCTTTTCATTTACCCAGCGGGCCGTCAAAGAAGATCAGGGCAAAATGATGAAAGCTCGGGTGGAGATCATGTTAGATGATTTCGAGTTGGTGTTGAGGAGATGTCGGCGCTGCGTGACTCGATTGCCGAACAACTACGTGGTCCTTAAACGTGCTTGGGGTATCTGCGTAGTCAACATATGTATTTCATGTTTTGGATATTTTGATATTTGCATGAATTTGGATGTTTGTATGTTTGTATGCATGTTGTCCTGTTGTATACCTCGACGTACATATATTTTCTGCAATTTAATATACAGATTAGAACAAAAAAAATATTTTGTATAATTTTTTTTATAAAACGTCACCACTGTATTGCCAAACGGTTCTCTGTTTCGAACAGCTCTGCAAACACAGACTACCCAAACAAATCTCTATTTCCACCAACCAGTTTCCAACAGCTCCATTTACAAACCTCCATTTACAACAACTTTTACAACCGCAACCGCTCCACCAAATGAAGCCTAAATTTCAATACCCGGTGGAAACCTAAATTGGAATGTAATTAAAAATTAAATATTGTTATACAGTACGGTTCGGTTCGACTCGGTTCGGTTCGACTCGGTTCGGTTTGACTCAGTTCGGTTCGACTCGGTTCGGTTTGCTATGCAAAACCATGAACCAAACCGAACCGTATGGTTTTCTAAAATCAAAACCGCGACTGAACTGCTGCCTACTGAAACCGAGCCAAACTGTGTGGTTTGCTTTGGTTCGACTCGGTTTGACGGTTCGGTTGGTTTTTGTTTACAGACCTAACAATGATGACTGCATGTCCTATCCTAAGCAAATCCCCTGACCTGAGCCCCCTGTAAAAACAAGTTCCAACTGGGTTAGGTTCACTGGAGAGTAAGAAAAACTACTCCCAGCAACACTAAAAATAAATGAACTTTACTTGTATACAAAAAAATATGCAAATTTATTTACTATTAATCCTGACACTTGAGTTTGTGATCTTGACATAATATCGACCTACTATGTGTTGTGACATGCTTTTCTTATTTGTATAGGACCTATAGGTCGTTGATTTCTGAAGTTTTTGGGACATGACAGTTATAAGTTTCATCAGGTTTCATCACTAACATATTGAATCTTGTTATTAACGACGACCGTGCACAAATTGACAACCGTAATCCGAGCGACAAACCTGATGGTGTCCTGAACTGAATGTCCCTCATGAGGAATGAAAACTCTTATCTGAGGAGTTCCATATCCGTAAATAAGGGTCATCGACCCTAAGCCTGAAAATCATGTGGTGGCCTACTGGCCCTGTGAACACGGTGGTGTGCCTCCACCAAAATTTACCTCGACCAAAAATATGAGGGTGAATCTCTCTTGCCATTTTCTGAATTGATCTAGACTGGTGTTCAGTGAGACACTCACGGGAGTAACGTTCCAGTTAAGTACACAGAGTTAGGATTTTCATGTAACTGAATCTGATATTTTAGCCTAAGTGTAGCTACCCTTTAACATGGTTCTGACGATTGGAACTTGTAACTTTCATGTACGTATACTGTCGTAGTTAAAACATGAATTTAAAACAATCTGATATGCTTAACTAAAAGGAGTCAAATTTCTTACAACGGTGATTCGACGCTCGTAAACACGGCGAGGTGACATGATTCTCTTTAGGAAATATTCTTAAAGCATTATATTGATCTCCAATTAACACAGGACTCCATTCCCCAAAACTCCTTTAGAAGCCCTAAAATGGATTAATCGATCACAAACTCAAACTTCCTAAAATAATAGGAATACTAATCCACTATAAGCGGTAAGGAACACAAACCATTTCTTCAACAGTAATGATATGTTATTTCTGAGAACTGAAATAATCTCGCCTAAGCCCGAATTTGCTGACCCAAACACAATTGGGGAAGACCGAGGTCTTGGATTCTTGAAATCAAAAACGGGGAAAAACCTAAAGCAACTGAAATCGTTAGGAATAATGTCAAAAATGCTTTTTCGAATGTCAGAAGAGAAGTGGAGTTCGATTACATATCCAAAACTTAAAGAAGACTTTCTCAAAAAGATAATGACATGCAAATTAGGGCTGGAGAAGCTTCATCTTCGCAGAGATCTGGAAAAGGAAGGAGAGTCACGACCTAATGACTGCAGAGGAGATAAAACCCTTAACCAATTGCTAGAAGGGAAAAATAAGAAATGGAAAGGTCGACTAGGATTAAGGAACTACCTCTTGCAATGCTTGGAAGAAAGGAGAGGGCCGACTAGGGCTGCTGAGGAGGAAGGAGGAGGCGCTGACTTCCAACACTGGATTCCAGTGAAGGAGGGGTTGAAAGGGCTTCGACTGGCGGAACTGCTTGCTGTTAGGGGAGACAGCGGGTGCCTGCTGGAGAGGAGTAGTCGGGCGAATGCGGGGAGTTAAGCCGCTCGGCTGAGGGTGCGGCTTTAAACATACGGTTTGCTTGTGGTTATTATTGTTAGAAAAGCCCTTGTAAAGGCCCATTTAAGAGGCCCTTTTGTTTCTTGTATTTGTCCCACATCATGGATTGGGATCTTCTCTTCTCCCTCTCTTCCTATATAAATGTATTCATACTTGTAATTATTCATTCAAGAAGTATATACAAGGTTGGAGGTCTCTCTATTCTTACATGGTATCAAAGCCACCGGTCTCTTTCTAGCCGGGTTGTCTGTGTGCAAACCGCCTGGTCACCCGGCTGACCGCACGACCTGTTCCTCTCCTGCTTAGCCGGGGTATCGGGCGACTAGTTTTTCTCTACCCGCTGTTTCTCTACCTCCTCTTCTGTTGTGACCTCCTCTGTCACAACCCGCATTTTTTCCGAAATTTAAGAAGTATCAGAGTAGAAGAAAACGTGCGTTGTGATGCCACGTCGGACAGAGGATAACTGTCGACGCTCAGGCAACCACTAACTGCTATGACTAAGAAAGTTCAAAACTTTAATGATGTGAAAACCAATTATATTTTTGAGGCCGTATCCCTCGGCTTCGTGGATCAACTAGTCCACCCTTCAAAATTATACTTATACGTAGCGGAAAATACTTTATTCATTTTTTTAACATCCTAAGAGAATGCTTATGCGTCCCCAGGGGACGCCTAAGGCTATGCAAAACCCTAGATTTAATTTATATATTATATATAGGAAATACCCTTTTTTTACGTGATTTGGAAATAGTGATTTAGGTTTTTAGAAAGGAGAACATGATGACTATATTTTTGATATAATAATTATTTTCTTTTATAAATTTTAAAGTAACTAGCAACCTAACATAAATCATCCCAGAAGCAAGTTGAATAAACTCCAAAAAAACAGGAAATCTAGCAGCATAAGCAAAGTACAAAGCATCTAAAAGAGAAACCACCAGTGGGCGCCAACAACTGACACGAACCCACTGGTGAGTAGGTATATCTGTACTACAAGTCTAAAAAAACTATCTCCCAGGAGTGAGGAAAAGAAACTCAGCAGCAGCTACAACACTAGCAAACTCCAGAAGAACCCTAGCCGCTCAGTCGGCTATAAACCTGAACCTGAGGCATTCAAAGAAAAGAACGCCTCAGCAAAGCAATAAATATATGAAAATGAAACAGTAGAGTAAGGAAAAAGTGAAACAGGTAAGAGCTAAAGTAAACAAACGAAGGAATAATACTCGCCAAGGGTGAGTAAAAAGGGGTGCACCAAGTGCACGGGTGTAGACAAGGCTCACCAATCTCTGCAGGAAGGATTAGCAAAACAATAAATAAATTCAAGCATAAAGCTAGAGCAGGAAGAGCCACCTAGTACTGGAGATGGACAAAAATAGAAATAAGGGCCTAGACTGGTGGCAACGGTCCAACCACGTCTCACAGGCCTAAACATCTCAAGGTGCTGTGGTGGTGGCATCGGTCCAACTCAACCAAACAGCTCACATTGTCTCAATAAGACAAGAAGTAAAACAAGGGTGGCGGCATCGGTCCGACCCACCTCAAAATCACATCCTACTCCAGCACTACGTGACTCGGGAAAGCCCTCACTAGTGGTTCCATGAACCACCAAGAAGTCACACTGAACCCTAAGCACTCTAGAGCGACCCACCTAAGAGCCTTATATTCATACCAACAGACTAAACATCGACTTCGTCCAAGCAAGAGGGTTGACACAATTAAGTTGAAGGTGACACGAATCCTAGTTTAAGTAAGTATTTTGATACTAAACGCGTACCGTTAATGTGATATTAAATACGACAAAGTAGCTTGACCTCCAACTAAAACCTTAAAGTTAACTTACTACCACCGTACACATTTAGCTTGCTACATCTCATAAACACTATACTTGGGTGGTTCGGTACCCACATTAGCAAGGGGCTTAACACTATTGCGAACAAGTGAATTGACACCAAAAAGGAAATGACAAGAGGGTTGGGTGGCTTCGATACCAATCCGATTTTCTTTGGGACAACCAAGGGGCAACTACGATAAAATCCTTGCCATTAATAATAATGAAATCACCTCAAAATTTCCTAGTGTCGAGATCATACCAAAATTCTAAATGCTGAAATAATATCAAGAATTTCCTAGTGCTGAAATCATAACAAGAATTTTTTTCATGAATTAAGTAACAAAACTAGCATGAAGAAAATTTACTTTGGCAAGGGAATACTTGCCTCGGCTTAAGGAGGAGTTCGGCGGCAATGATCTTCCCAATAGGACAAGATTGCAGCGCTATCTTATAAAAATCTGGACAAAAAAACTGGCTAGCAAGGGCCGGCCAACGCAACCCCTCCAAACCTCCGGCCACCTAATCAAACGGCAGCACCTAAGCTTCTAAACCGCCGGCCTTAAGCAGCGAAGATCACAAGATTTCCTGGATAACCCAACCGGGGAAGAACAATACCATAAAAACAAGAAAAAACGCAACCCTAACCTATCTATCGGGCAACAGAGATGGAGAAATCCAAAGAAAAAAATTACCTCGGAACGAAGATCTATCCTAGAGGAGTTCGGATCCGGTCTCAAATGAAGATTTCCGGTGGAATCGGGCGGCGAACGGGCGGTCGGAGGAGTGTCGGCGCTTCCGCCTTTCTCCAGTCTTCCGCTCGGGCTGCGACAGCGGGCCGCCAGGTTTTGGGGGAATCCTAAACCTAAAGCCGGTTATGTATATATATATATATATATATATATATATATATACATATATATATATACACCTATTTAATTATACACCTATATAATTAAATATACACACACTAACATATACCTATATAATTATATATAATTATAAACATACACTTATTTAATTATATACCTATATAATTATATATACACACACTAACACTCATATATATGTACATCTATACATACACCCTGACACATATATATATATACTTATACATACACACTAACACATAATCGCAGGCACGCACACGCAAATTATTAAAACATTGCATGTCTACAACACGCGCTATGCCCCAAATGCGCAAACATGAAAAATATGCTCGCACAAATGACGACTCGCTAACTAGCGACCGTCGAAAAGGCGCGAAAACTAACGCTCTCGGATTCCGAACAAATCCGCACCGTAGCTAAACACTCGGGCTACGAAAACATCAGCGAAGTCGGACACAACCTCCGATGACCACACACTTGGGCAAACCTCGCCCGAAGCCAAAGTACAGGGATTCCCTAAGAGGCTCAGCCGGGCCTCCAAAACAGACGCCGGCTAGCTGGGGAAACCATACAACAGGCTATAAACTCTAAGAACACCTAACGAGGTACTCTAACAACGGCACGAGCCGGGAATGCGCCCACGCAACGCCAAACGAGGGTTAAAATAATTGCCGAAAAATTCGGGGGCGTTACAGTCACTCCCCCTAAAAGAAAGTTTCGTCCCGAAACTTTACGTACACTACTTCTACTAAAGAAGGAAGGTAACAATATCAAAGTTACTAGAAATAAAACATACCCAACAAATCAGGAGAACAGGCGAGGGTAAGCCTTCCTCATAGCCGACTCTAGCTCCCAAGTCGCACTTTCCAAATCTTGATTTTTCCAAAGAACCTTCACCATCGGGATAGACTTTGATCGCAGCACCCGGTCCTGAGTATCCAAGATGCGGACCGGCACCTCGACATAAGAGAGGTTGTGCTCCAACTGGGGCACGACATCCAAGACTTGCCCACTGCTCCGCACACACTTCCGCAGCTGGCTCACGTGAAAGACATTATGCACGCCTGGGAAGTTGGCGGTTAGATCCAACCTATATGCTGCCACACCAATACGCTCCAAAATTCTGAATGGGCCCACATACCTCGGATCCAGCTTACGGTTCTTGCCGAACCTCTTCACTCCAACCATCGGAGACACCTTCAAGAAAACCAAATCCTCTACCGAAAATTCCAAATCAGACCTACGCCGGTTGGCGTTTTTCTCATATCTCTCCTGAGCTAACCAAAGCTTTTCCCGAATGAGCTTCACAGCAACCTCCATTTCCTCTAGAGCATCAGGACCCAACAAAGGCCTCTCACCGGCCTCAGTCCAAAACAACGGAGTTCTGCAGCGCCTCCCATACAATGCCTCGAAGGGAGCCATTTGCAAGCTCTCTTGGTAACTGTTATTGTAGGCAAACTCCATGAGCCGCAAACGCTCATCCCATGCTCCACCGTGATCTAGAATGTAGCACCTGATCATATCCTCCACAATCCGGTTCACTCGCTCGGTCTGCCCATTTGTCTGAGGGTGGTAAGCGGTAGAATATCTCAAGTCTGTGCCCAAACCCTCCTGCAAACTCTTCCAGAAACGGGAAGTAAATCTGGAGTCTCGGTCTGAAATGATGCTCACGGGAACTCCATGCAATCGGATGACTTCGCTCAAATACAACTCTGCTATCTTCTTCATCGGGTAGTCGATCTTATAAGGCACGAATTGCGCACACTTCGTCAATCGGTCCACGATCACCCAAACTGAGTCAAATCCTCTTGGAGATCTTGGTAAGCCCGTAATGAAATCCATGGAGATACTATCCCACTTCCAAGTCGGGATTTCCAAAGGAGTCAGCTTTCCACCAGGCCTCCCATGATCGGCCTTCACCCGCTTGCAAGTGTAACATTCAGAAACATACCGTGCTATATCCCCTTTCATAACTTGCCACCAGGCGATCTGCTTCAAATCATGATACATCTTCGTGGATCCTGGGTGGTAAGCAACACTGGATCCATGAGCCTCTTTGCATATCATGCTCCTGATGTCTCCAACCGCGGGGATGCAAAACCTGCCGCGGTACTTCAAGGTACCCGAATCGTCGATGGAGAAATCCGACAACTCCCCTCTCTCAGCCCGGAGGTACATGTGTAACAAATCTGGATCATCCTTCTTGTGCAACCTGGTGAGCGAAATCCAAGATGGCTCTGCCACTGCCAAACTGCTTTGCAAATCACAGCCTCCCACAGAGATGTCCATCAACAGGAACTCTTCCACTAAACGGTCCGCCGTGAGGTTGAAGATCTTCCCTGACTTGCGGCTCAGGGCGTCGGCCACCACATTGGCCTTGCCTGGATGGTACTGGATCTCCACGTCATAATCGGCCACGAACTCTAGCCACCGTCGCTGGCGCAGATTCAGCTCCTTCTGAGTAAACACATACTTCAGACTCTTATGATCTGTGGAAATCTTGCACTGGGCCCCATAGAGTAGATGCCTCCACAGCTTCAACGCAAAAATCACCGCCGCAAACTCGAGGTCATGCGTAGGATAATTCCGCTCGTGAGTCTTCAACTGCCGCGACCCATACGCGATCATCTTCCCCTCTTGCATCAACACGCCTCCGAGCCCAACATGCGAGGCATCCACATAAACATCATAGTCCTTGCCCTCCGTAGGCAATGTCAAAACAGGAGCAGTGCACAATCTCCTCTTTAGTTCCAGAAAGGCCTCCTCGCACTGCTCGCTCCAGATGAACGCTGCATGCTTCTGCGTCAGCTTAGTTAAGGGCGCTGCCAAGGTAGAAAAGCCCTCAACAAACCTTCTATAATAGCCGGCCAACCCCAAGAAGCTCCTAATCTCCTTGGGTGTGCTCGGCCTATGCCAATCCATCACTGCAGAAATCTTCACCGGGTCCACTGAAATGCCATCCTTGTTCACCACATGACCCAGGAAGGACACCTGAGGCAACCAGAACTCACATTTGCTCAACTTGGCGTACAACTGATGATCTCTCAAGGCAGATAACACCAACCGCAAGTGCTGATCATGCTCCGCTGCATTCCGTGAGTAAATCAGAACGTCGTCTATGAATACGACCACAAACTTGTCCAGAAAATCCTTGAACACTCGGTTCATCATGTCCATGAATGCTGATGGGGCGTTGGTCAACCCAAAAGACATAACTAGGAATTCGAAATGTCCATGCCTCGATCGAAAAGCCGTCCGCGGAATATCCGACTCCCGGATCCTGAGCTGATGATATCCTGATCGAAGGTCAATCTTGGAGAACACAGAGCTACCACGCAACTGATCGAATAAGTCGTCGATTCTGGGCAGGGGGTACCTGTTCTTGATGGTGACTTTGTTCAACTCCCTATAGTCGATGCAAAGGCGCATCGAACCATCTTTCTTCTTCACAAAAAGAACGGGTGCACCCCAGGGCGACGAGCTCTGCCTTATGAAACCCTTCTCCAATAACTCATCCAGCTGGGTATGCAGCTCCTCCAGCTCTCGCGGGGCCATCCGGTACGGCGCCTTAGCAATAGGACGCGTACCCGGCTCCAAATCAATCACGAACTCGACATCTCTGGCAGGGGGAAGACCGGGAAGGTCGCTAGGAAACACATCCAAAAACTCACGAACAACAGGAATCTCATCCAACAGCGGCACACTACTAACAGTCTCCAGCACCGAGACTAAGCAAGCAAAACAATCAGAACTGAATAGCCTCTGAGCACATACCGCAGAAATTACCGGAGAGGCCTGGCGCGGATCGCCATAAATACTCCCAGGCTGACCGTTGTCCTTCCTGAAATCCAAGCGCTTACCCCTGCACTGGATCACTGCATCGTACCTGGACAACCAATCCATCCCCAGGATGACGTCGAAATCTTCCAAGTCTATAACCTTCAGATCCGCCTTGGCTGGGAAATCCCCCAACATAATAGGACAATCCAGAATGCCCTGATCTGATATCACGGAATCTCCCGAGGGAAATTTGACGCAAAAGGCATCACCGACACGATCAAGAACCAGCTGACACCGCTCTACAAAGGCCCTAGCCACAAATGAGTGGGTAGCACCTGAGTCAAAGAGAACGCGCGCCCAACGGTTCTTTACCTTAAAACTCCCTATATAATATCAACGGGGAAATTGCACAGTCAATACAGAAAACAAAAGCCAAACTAAACTGCAAAGAAAGTAAAAGACTAGCAAGAAGGTTTACCTGAAATGACTTGCGTCGAAGTTTGAGCCTCCGCTGAAGATATCACGTTCAGCTTCCCTTTGCCTCTATCCATACACTGAGGCGGTGGCAACGCCTGAAGAGGAACTGGTCGGTGCAGAGACTGGAGCTGCGGGCATCGGGCCTTGGTATGACCTTTCTGACCGCACTGATAGCAGACCTTGTCCTTCAACCAGCAACGGGCAACATCATGCCCCTCTTTCTTGCACAAGGTACACACTGCATTCTGCCTGGGAGCATCCTGTATAGCATGCACATGCACCTTCTGCGCCGCCGCCCTCTTGAAACATCTCTCGGCAGGATGGCCCGACCGGCCACAAAAACTACACACCTCCTTGCTCCTCTTCCCCGAAGGAGCACCAGACACTTGGGGGCTCTTTGCTTCAGCAGCTTTCCTCTTCTCATTCCTCGCCTGCTGTCCTCTATGCTTCGCGTTTTCGATGACCTCTACCTTCAAAGCGGCCTCCACTGCCCCAGCATAACTCACTGCTCCATGAGCCACCGCTAGCTGCTGTACATCGCTCCGCAGGCCACCGAGGAACCGCTTTGCTCTATCCTCCTCTGAGCTCACCAAACTAGGGGCAAAGCGACTGAGTTTGCTGAACTCAATCTCATACTCGCTGACTGAGAGCTGCCTCTGCTTCAGATGTAAGAAGTCATTCATCAGCCTGTCTCGCTCCACTGACGGTAGAAATTTCCGCATCAAGATCTCCTTGAAGGAAGCCCAAGTGCTTCCTCCTACCATTCCCTCCTTCTCCCTCATCCACCAGCTCTTCGCTAACCCCTTCAGCTGATAGGCGGCCAGCATCACCTTCTGATCATCAGACACTCCAGAGTAGTGAAACATCTCTTCTATGGTAATCAACCAGTCATCCAATACCATGAAGTCCGCCTTACCATCGTAGGTAGAGGGACGCAGTCGCTGTAACTGAGTGATGAAAGCCATCTCCCGGGGCACCACCACTGGGAGCACCAAAGGGACTGGGGGTGCAGGAGGTGCGGGAACAGCTAAACCCGCAGCAGGGTCCTGCGCTCTCGGGGCTAGTCCTGCCACCACAGACAACAGGGACTGGATCTGAGACTGAACGTCCACCATCTGCCTCGATAGAGCCTCATTGCTCTGCCTCAGACTTTCCATAACTGTACCGCTTTGAGTACCAGAAGACCCGCCCTCAGATTGGGGAGTCGATCTCGCCACTCTACGCTTAGGCGCCATCCTAAAAAGATCAACACACAAACATCAGAACCTAGTTCAACTACTAGGACAAAATAACAGGTACATACAAACCTACATAAGTACTTGCTTTCACTGCCAACTTGCTCTGGGGTTTTTATATATATATATATTTATACAGGGGAAAATAATGTCATGCTTAACCTAAGATGGTTCACCACCATCACACTAACTCTTGTGCCTAAGTCGAGCATGCATGAATTTATAATCTCTTTTTTTTTGACTCAAAACCATGTGTGTACATATGTCATCCTGCACGTCTTTAGCTTGGCACGTTGTGCTTATGCAATGTTATGCTATGCATGATTGTGCTATGCATTCTAAAAAGGCCATAATGCATGTTATGAGCGGCGTACACATGAAAATGTTATGCATCCCATACTACATAACATTTTCATGCAACGAAAAAGAAAACGTGCTAGTCGCATTCATGTGGTGAGGTTATGCATCCCATACTACATTACCCTCACATGTTGCCTCCTATGGTGGATCCATATACGAACACATATTATGCATCCCATACTACATAATATGTCCCGTATACTTCATGTTATGCTATGAGTGTAGTGTTCGTGCTTCAGCCAAGACGTGCCGATGACATATCGGTGTGTGTATGACATGATGTTAGACTTCTAATATCTACTAGGAAAAGTTGCCCGACAAATTGTCAAGCAACCTCCCTCTGATACCAACTGTCACAACCCGCATTTTCTCCGAAATTTAAGAAGTATCAGAGTAGAAGAAAACGCGCGTTGTGATGCCACGTCGGACAGGGGATAACTGTCAACGCTCAGACAACCACTAACTGCTATGAATAAGAAAGTTCAAAACTTTAATGATGTGAAAATCAATTATATTTTTGAGGCCGTATCCCTCGGCTTCGTGGATCAACTAGTCCACTCTTCAAAATTATACTTATACGTAGCGGAAAATACTTTATTCATTTTTTTAACATCCTAAGAGAATGCTTATGCGTCCCCAGGGGACGCCTAAGACTATGCAAAACCCTAGATTTAATTTATATATTATATATAGGAAATACCCTTTTTTTACGTGGTTTGAAAATAGTGATTTAGCTTTTTAGAAAGGAGAACATGATGACTATATTTTTGATATAATAATTATTTTCTTTTATAAATTTTAAAGTAACTAGCAACCTAACATAAATCATCCCAGAAGCAAGTTGAATAAACTCCAAAAAAACAGGAAATCTAGCAGCATAAGCAAAGTACAAAGCATCTAAAAGAGAAACCACCAGTGGACGCCAACAACTGACACGAACCCACTAGTGTGTAGGTATATCTGTACTACAAGTCTAAAGAAACTACCTCCCAGGAGTGAGGAAAAGAAACTCAGCAGCAGCTACAACACTAGCAAACTCCAGAAGAACCTTAGCCGCTCAGTCGGCTATAAACCTGAACCTGAGGCATTAAAAGAAAAGAACGCCTCAGCAAAACAATAAATATATGAAAATGAAACAGTAGAGTAAGGAAAAAGTGAAACAGGTAAGAGCTAAAGTAAACAAACGAAGGAATAATACTCGTCAAGAGTGAGTAAAAAGGGGTGCACCAAGTGCACGGGTGTAGACAAGGCTCACCAATCTCTGCAGGAAGGATTAGCAAAACAATAAATAAATTCAAGCATAAAGCTAGAGCAGGAAGAGCCACCTAGTACTGGAGATGGACAAAAACAGAAATAAGGGCCTAGACTGGTGGCAACGGTCCAACCACGTCTCACAGGCCTAAACATCTCAAGGTGCTGTGGTGGTGGCATCGGTCCAACTCAACCAAACAGCTCACATTGTCTCAATAAGACAAGAAGTAAAACAAGGGTGGCGGCATCGGTCCGACCCACCTCAAAATCACATCCTACTCCAGCACTACGTGACTCGGGAAAGCCCTCACTAGTGGTTCCATGAACCACCAAGAAGTCACACTGAACCCTAAGCACTCTAGAGCGACCCACCTAAGAGCCTTATATTCATACTAACGGACTAAACATCGACTTCGTCCAAGCAAGAGGGTTGACACAATTAAGTTGAAGGTGACACGAATCCTAGTTTAAGTAAGTATTTTGATACTAAACGCGTACCGTTAATGTGATATTAAATACGACAAAGTAGCTTGACCTCCAACTAAAACCTTAAAGTTAACTTACTACCACCGTACACATTTAGCTTGCTACATCTCATAAACACTATACTTGGGTGGTTCGGTACCCACATTAGCAAGGGGCTTAACACTATTGCGAACAAGTGAATTGACACCAAAAAGGAAATGACAAGAGGGTTGGGTGGCTTCGATACCAATCCGATTTTCTTTGGGACAACCAAGGGGCAACTACGATAAAATCCTTGCCATTAATAATAATGAAATCACCTCAAAATTTCCTAGTGCCGAGATCATACCAAAATTCTAAATGCTGAAATAATATCAAGAATTTCCTAGTGCTGAAATCATAACAAGAATTTTTTTCATGAATTAAGTAACAAAACTAGCATGAAGAAAATTTACTTTGGCAAGAGAATACTTGCCTCGGCTTAAGGAGGAGTTCGGCGACAATGATCTTCCCAATAGGACAAGATTGCAGCAATATCTTATAAAAATCTGGACAAAAAAACTGGCTAGCAAGGGCCGGCCAACGCAACCCCTCCAAACCTCCGGCCACCTAATCAAACGGCAGCACCTAAGCTTCTAAACCGCCGGCCTTAAGCAGCGAAGATCACAAGATTTCCTGGATAACCCAACCGGGGAAGAACAATACCATAAAAACAAGAAAAAACGCAACCCTAACCTACCTATCGGGCAACAGAGATGGAGAAATCCAAAGAAAAAAATTACCTCGGAACGAAGATCTAGCCTAGAGGAGTTTGGATCCGGTCTCAAACGAAGATTTCCGGTGGAATCGGGCGGCGAACGGGCGGTCGGAGGAGTGTCGGGGCTTTCGCCTTTCTCCAGTCTTCCGCTCGGGCTGCGACAGCGGGCCGCCAGGTTTTGGGGGAATCCTAAACCTAAAGCCGGTTATGTATATATATATATATATATACATATATATATATATATATACATATATATATATACACCTATTTAATTATACACCTATATAATTAAATATACACACACTAACATATACCTATATAATTATATATAATTATAAACATACACTTATTTAATTATATACCTATATAATTATATATACACACACTAACACTCATATATACGTACATCTATACATACACCCTGACACACATATATATATATATTTATACATACACACTAACACATAATCGCAGACACGCACACGCAAATTATTAAAACATTGCATGTCTACAACACGCGCTATGCCCCAAATGCGCAAACATGAAAAATATGCTCGCACAAATGACGACTCGCTAACTAGCGACCGTCGAAAAGGCGCGAAAACTAACGCTCTCGGATTCCGAACAAATCCGCACCGTAGCTAAACACTCGGGCTACGAAAACATCGGCGAAGTCGGACACAACCTCCGACGACCACACACTTGGGCAAACCTCGCCCGAAGCCAAAGTACAGGGATTCCCTAAGAGGCTCAGCCGGGCCTCCAAAACAGACGCCGGCTAGCTGGGGAAACCATACAACAGACTATAAACTCTAAGAACACCTAACGAGGTACTCTAACAACGGCACGAGCCGGGAATGCGCCCACGCAACGCCAAACGCGGGTTAAAATAATTGCCGAAAAATTCGGGGGCGTTACATCCTCCTCCTCCTCTTCAACTCTCTCCCTCTTTTATAACCTTCTCTCACGTGGGGTCCACCTTCTCTCCCTTTTTCTCTCCTGCCCGGCCTTTTTCCCTGACCGCGCGGCCTCTTGCCCCTGTTTTCTGCGCGGCCTCTCCCTTCCCGTTTCTCGCGGTTTCTCTCTAGCTGCTGCGGGTTCCTCCCCTTCCTCAGTTCTTGTTTCTGTCCGCATTTAGGTCGCGGTCTCTCTCCCTGCCGCTGGTGAACTCCACTTGACCGCGAACTTTCCTCTTTTCCTTCTCCCCTCTCATCGCAGCGCCCTGTCAAGTCGCTTGCGGCCTCTCCTTCTCCCTTAGCCGCATCTTGGTCACGACCTTCCTGGTTGCTGGTTGAATTCCCTTGACCGTGCGGCCTTCCCGCCCCACCCAGGCCCTGTTAGTCGCTGCGCCTTCTTGCCGCGACCTCTTTCATTCTCCCTTAGCCGCATTGTGGTTGCGACTTTCTTTGTCGCTGGTCGTTCTCCCTTGACCGTGCGGCCTTCTTCTCTCCTCGCTCGCTGCTACTCGCTGCGACTTGACTTGTCACTAGCGGTTTCTCCTCTCCTCTTCATTGCATCCGGTCGCGCCTTGCTTGGCCGGCCTTCCTTGCCAAGCCGCCCGACCTTCCTTGCCAAGCCGCCCGACCTTCCTTGCCAAGCCGCCCGGCCTTCCTTGCCAAGCCGCCCGGCCTTCCTTGCCAAGCCGCCCGACCTTCCTTGCCAAGCCGCCCGACTTCTTCCTTCTGCTAGCCGCGCGACTTCTCCTTTTGCCAACCGGCCTCATCTTTTAGCTGCATGGCTTCCGACGCATCCGCTGCTACTTCTGCTCCGCCAGCCTGTGAGGCTACTCCGGCTTCTGACCTACATGATGAACTGCGGATTACTGCCATCTCTCTGACTGGCAAACGCAATTTTGTCGAATGAGTTCACTCTGTTCGTCGTGTTCTGCAGACGAAGGGTCTTCTCCACCACCTGACTCGGGCTACTCCTGTTGCTCCCTCCGATGTTTGGCTTCGTGATGACGGTCGGGTCCAGTCTTGGCTCCTCAACTCTATGGACACCGAACCCTAACGGATGACCATGTATCATGATACGACCAAGACAATGTGGGAGGAGCTCCACTCTTTTTGCTCTGGGCAAAACAGTCTTTAGCACCTCTATGATATTATCTCCAACCTTCAGAATCTTGCTCCGGGTGCTCCCGGCGACATGATTTCTTTTGTTGCCCAGGCCAAGACCCTAGCCGAGGCTTGGATTCAACATCAGCCTCCTACAACGGATCTTGCTAATCAACGGGCCCAAAAAGAGGCAGTTACCATAGCGATGATGATGTCCCGGGTTTCGCCCCACCTGCATAGTGTTCGGGCCCAGATCCTCTCTTCCACGACGACTCCGTCATTGTCTGACGTCTGCTCCATGCTACTTCGGGTGACGCCTCCTACGGAGGCCCCTCCCAGCTTTGCCCCTGCTCTTCTTCAACAACCTCTCCTTCCAACCCCCTCCTGCTCGTGGCTCTTCCACTCAGGGGGGGGGGCAGACCTTCGTCTCGGGGATGCGAACGTGGTGGATGCTCGTCTCTCAAATGCACATATTGTGGCTGGGGTGGCCATCTTGAGGCCACCTGTTACAGCAGTCATGGGTTCCCTCCCCACATCACTGCCACTTCCTCTATTGCTCCTGCTTCCCCAGGGGCTCCCGCCCAGGATCCGGCCTCCACTACCTGCCACGATATTGATGAGATTCGCACCCAACTCCATCAGCTACAGGGTGTCCTCAGCCACTCCTCCGGCTCGGTTGCGACCTTTTCTGCGGAAGTTATAACCTGTCTCTCTCCTATCCCTCACTGGATCGTTGATTCCGGTGCTACTCACCATATTACTTCCCAGAAGCCCTCCAAATATCTCCAGATGGCTCATCCCACGTGTATCACTGTGGCCAATGGTGACACTCTACCGGTCTCTGGCGCCGCTGCCCTCCAACTTACCCCGACACTTTCTCTTTCCTCGGTTTTTCACGTTCCGGGATCTTCTTTCAATTTACTTTCTGTTAGTCGTCTGTCAAACGACCTTGATTGTTCAATAACCTTCTTTCCCTCTTTCTTTCTTATGCAGGATCGTCGCACTCGGAGTATCATTGGTAGGGGCAGCTGGTGAATGGGCTTTACATCTTGGATACCCAACCCACTCTTCTATCCGCCGTCTCTACCGTTGATTGACATCATCACCTTGGGCATGCTCCTCTTCCGAATTTCAAGCGGGCTCTTCCTGATGTTTCATTACGGGAGTTCTCTTGTGAATCTTGTATCTACGACAAACACCATCGTTCTGTCTTTCCCCCTGCATGTACCCGGAGTAGTACTCCGTTATCCTTTGTTCATTCTGATGTATGGGGCCCTTATAAGGTCCCTAGTATTTCTGGTTTTCGCTTATCCTACCACTGGTAAGGTGGTTGTGTCTGCTGATGTCTCCTTTCAAGAAGATCTACCATATCACACCAGCCTTCTGATCCCCTTCTTCCTCCTCCGCTACCTCGGCCCATCATACCTGTCACGTCTCTACTTCCACCACTTCTCCTAACCCCTCTGCAACACCCGTCGACATCTCCTCTCATCCCGGTTTCCCCAACACCACCAGTCCCCTCCAAATCTCCTGTCATTCAAGTCTACACTCGTCGTCCTTCTCGTCCAGACACCCTGCAGCAGTCTCCCTCTACCGGTGTAATCTCGCGGCCTGTTGATCCGGCCTCCTCCTCGACAACACATCCCATGACAAACTACGTCTCTCTACATCGGCTCTCTCCATCTCTCCTTACCTTTGCTCTCTCTCTCCCTCCTCTATTTCTATACCTACCTCTGTGCAGGACGCCCTCCGGCATCCGTGGTGGCGGGCCGCCATGGATGAAGAAATGACGGCTCTGTGGGATAATCGCACTTGGAATCTTGTGCCTCTTCCTCCTGGTCACAGTTGCGTTAGCTGCAAGTGGATCTTCTCTATCAAACATGCTGTGGATGAGACAGTTGACCGCTTGAAAGCTCGGCTTGTGGCTCGGGGTTTTACTCAATAGTATGACCTTGATTATGATGAAACTTTCTCCCGGGTCGCCAAATTGAATTCAGTTCGGGTCCTCTCTTTAGCTGTTCATCGTCAGTGGCCCCTCCATCAGGTTGATGTTAAGAATGCCTTCTTGAACGGTGATCTTCTTGAAACAGTTTACATGCATCAACCACCCGGGTTTGAGACCACGGAGGAGTCTCATGTATGCTTGCTTCGCAAATCTATTTATGGTCTCAAATAGTCTCCTCGGGCATGGTTTGAGAAATTCAGCAAGGCCGTTCGTGAGGTTGGCTTCAAACAAAGCTTGGCAGATTCCTCTCTCTTCACTCGTCACCAATCAACAACGACCATAATACTTCTGGTTTATGTGGACGATATTTTGATCACTGGTGATGACTCCACCGGGATACATGTGAAGCAACACCTAAACTCTATCTTTCAAATCTAAGATCTGGGAAATCTTCGATACTTTCTTAGACTAGAAGTAACACGACGACCCGATGACTTAGTCTTGTTTCAGCGTAAGTATTGCATTGACCTTCTGCATGATGCTGGCCTCTCGGCTTGTAAACCTGCGGATACCCCGATGGAGGTAAACCACATGTTGCGTGCTCAGGGATCTGAGGAGGATTCTCTACTCCCGAATCCGGAATACTATCGCCGTCTTGTGGGAAAGTTGATCTACCTAACAGTTACAAGACCCGATATATCATTTGCGGTTGGTGTGGTTAGCCGATTTATGCATACCCCACGTATCTCTCACCATCGGGCTGTGGAGCGCAATCTCAGATATCTGAAGATTTCCCCTGGGCAAGGACTTGTGTATAAGCCATCTTCCTCTCTTTCTCTTATTGCATTCTCAGATGCCGATTATGCGGGCTCGTTGGATGATCAGCGGTCTACTACTGAGTTCTGTACATACTTTGGAGGAAATCTCATCACATGGAGGAGTAAAAAGCAGATAGTAGTTGCCCGCTCGTCTGCTGAGGCTGAGTACCATGCAATGGCGACTGTTACTTCTGAACTAACCTGGCTTGAAAGTCTCTTAGTAGATTTGGGAGTTAAATTGACCTCACCTTCAACCTTGTTTTGTGACAGTCAAGCTGCAATACACATTGCAAAGAATCTCTGACTGGAATCTGATTGGAATCTCTGATTGCTCTTCTCAAATAGGAGACGTGGAATACATCATGTACACCACTCATTTCCTCAGTTAAGGCCAACCTGTAAGCAACATCACCAATTCTTTCCAGCACCTCAAAAGGACCAACGAATCTGGGGCTCAGCTTTTTCATCCGCTTTATTCTAGAGACTCCTCTGACTGGTCCGACCTTCAGATAAACATAGTCTCCAACACTGAACTCTATTGACTATGCTTCTGATCATGATACTTGTCCTGACGATCCTGAGCTGTCTTCATACGCTCATGAATGAGCTTGATCCTGTCAGAGGTCTTATCAATCCATGACTCCCTAATGGTAGACCTTTCTTCACTTTCAGCCCAACATAACGGTGTTCGACAACGTCGACCATAAAGAGCCTCGAACGCTGCCATCCCAATACTCGTCTGAAAACTGTTATTGTAGGAGAACTCCACAAAAGTAACATATTTCTCCCACTTTTCTCCAAAGTCCAAAATGCACATTCGTAGTAGATCCTCCAAAGTCCTATTTGTGCGCTCAGTCTGTCCATCGGTCTGGGGATGGAAAGCGGTGCTGAAGTGTAATCTGCTACCCAAACGCTCCTGAACGTATCTCCACTCCCTGGAGGTGAATCTGCCATCTCGGTCTGATACTATAGTCCTGGGAACACCGTGAAGTCGAACTACCTCGTCCACATATAACTGTGCTAATCTGGGACCCTGATCTGTCTTCTTAAGAGGAATGAAATGGGCAACCTTAGAAAACCGATCTACTATAACCCATAAGGAATCATTCCTACTTTGCGATCTCGGCAGACTATGTATGAAGTCCATGGATATATCCTCAAAAGTCCACTCGGGAATGAGAAGTGACTGCAATTTTCCTCCAGTTCTTTGGCACTCGGCCTTAACCAACTTGCACGTCTCGCACTTTCCTACGTAATCTGCAACATCACTTCAAACCTGGCCACCAGACTACCTTCTTGAGATCTGCATACATCTTCGTGCTACCCGGATGTATAGAATATCTGGAATTGTGTGCCTGAAATAGAATGTCCTCGCGAAGGTGACTAACATCGGGGAT
Source organism: Platanthera guangdongensis (assembly GCA_039583875.1). NCBI lineage: Eukaryota > Viridiplantae > Streptophyta > Magnoliopsida > Asparagales > Orchidaceae > Platanthera > Platanthera guangdongensis. The sequence continues at coordinate 35,882,703 of CM077157.1, read as the reverse complement.
ACACACCCTGCCATCAAACAACAATAAATCATCCTGAATAGAGAATCTCCCCTTCTGACCTGTCTGCACTGAGCTCCAAATCTCTGTCATATTTGGATCCAACGGTAGAGCTGTCCTGATTCTATCCTTAATGTCGCAAGTAATCTCCATACAACTCAACCTTGCAGAACCAAAACTACAGCGTGACACAACGGTGATATCCAGTCTCTCCAGCTCCCGCACTAATTCCTCCTGCTGAGTAAGAAGAAAGAAACACGAACCTCTACGGCTAAAGGCATCAGCTACTATGTTCGCTTTTCCTGGATAGTACTGAATGTCTACGTCGTAGTCTGATAGAAACTCTAACCATCTGCGCTGCCTCAAATTGAGCTCTCGCTGATCAAAGATATACTTGAGGCTCTTATGATCAGTGAATATCAAACAACGAACACCATAGAGATAGTGCCTCCAAATCTTCAGATCATGTATGACTGCTGCAAGCTCCAAGTCATGCACTGGATAGTTCCTCTCATGAACCTTTAACTGTCTCGAGGCATAACCTACGACCTTTCCATGCTGCAAGAGAACACAACCCAATCCCTGACCTGACGCATCGCTATAAATCTGAAACCCGTCAGGCCCTGAAGGTAAACTCAAGATCGGTGCGGTCATCAATCTGCCCTTCAAGTCCTCAAACGCCAACTCACACTCAACAGTCCAATCCAAGCCCTTACCCTTCCTAGTGAGGGAAGTCAGTGGTAAGACTATCTTTGAGAAATCTCTGATGAATCTCCTGTAGTAACCAGTAAGACCCAAAAAGCTGCGAACCTCTGAAACTGTCGTCGGCCTTGGCCAATTCTTAATGTCCTTTATCTTCTTCGGATCAACACTCACCCCTTGCTGACTGATGACGTGGCCTAAGAATGCAATCTCTGAAAGCCAGAACTCACACTTTGAAAACTTGGCATACAATTGGTTCTTCCTGAGGGTGCTCAAAACAATCCTGAGGTGTGCGACATGATCTTTTACACTCTTAGAGAACACCAAGATATCATCTATGAAGACGATGACAAAACGATCTAAGTACTCCTGAAATATTCTGTTCATCAGGTCCATAAATACTGAAGGAGCATTGGTCAGCCCAAACGACAAGACCACGAACTCGAAGTGTCCGTACCTGGTACTGAAAGTCGTCTTCTGAACATCCACGTCCCGAATCTTTAACTGATGATAGCCCGACCTCAAATCTAACTTGGAAAAGGTGCACGAGCCCACCAACTGGTCGAACAAATCATCAATCCTGAGAATCGGGTATTTGTTCTTTACTGTCAGTTTGTTCAACTCATGGTAGTGTATGCACAGTCTCTGACTACCATCCTTCTTCTTCACGAAAAGTACTGGAACACTTCAAGGAGAAGTACTGGGACGTATAAAGTCCAAATCAAGCAACTCCTGCAATTGACTCTTCAACTCCGCTAGTTCCTTAGGAGCCATCCGATAGGGGGATTTGGCTACCGATGTAGCCCCAGGCTGCAAGTCTATCAAGAACTCAATCTCTCTATCTGGAGGGGCACCAGGGAGCTCTTCCGGGAAAACAGCGGGGAACTCCTGAACCACTGTTACCTCTGTCAAGTCAGCCTTAGCCTCAACATTCATCAGTACTACAAAGGTTTCACAACCCTTACTGATGCACCTTCTAGCTTGGACTGCGGAGATGATCATCTTCACTACTCCTTTCAAGCCCTGAAAAGAAAACGCAGTCTGATTAGGACACTCAAAGTGTATCTGCTTCGCCCTACAGTCAATCCTGGCGTTGACTGCCGAAAGCCAGTCCATTCCAAAGATCAGATCGAATCCTGCAATAGGTAGCTGCAAAGCTTCCACGATAATCTCGGTATCACCAAACTGCACCGGTACCCTGTACTTATCTCTGGTCTGCAGAAGGGATCCATTCGGCATCATAACATCCAGCGCTACAGTCTCTGGGAAGACTTCTAAATTCAGTTTCCGCACTAGAGATTCTGCGAAAAATGAGTGCGAGACACCCGTATCAAACAGAATCTTGGAGAGTAAATTATAAATCATAAGGATGCCTACATGAATGGTTTTTAAAATGAAAAAAAAAAGTGTCACTACGGAGGATTAAATAAACTTGTTAAGTAAATTAAAGCGCTTACCAGTCACTACATCCTTCTGATCCTTTGCCTCCTGCTGACTAAGCCCATAAGCTCTGGGTTGCACCATATCTCGACCCTGCTGTGGTCTTCCATCAGTAATCATCAGAGCTTTGCCCTTGTCTACTCTGCGAGGGCCACCAACCTCATACTTCGACTGCAGGAATAAATTATATTTGTCATCTACAGTAATTTCATAAATGTAATGAATACAACAAGGTTGATTACCTGATTCGAACCACCTTCCTGACAGAAACGAGCTATGTGTCATGGTTGACGGCACTTGTAACACACGCCCGCGCTGGCCAAACACTCTCCTGAATGACGATGCTGACACTTGGGACAAAGGGGGTAGTTCTTGCTCCTGTCACCAGATTGACCATTCTTCCTCGCATCGGGCTTCTACTTCTTGTTCTAGTTCTTCCCTTGGTCATTTCTGCTCTGTTGCGGCTGATGCGAATCCTGAGGTCGCTTCGCACAGAAATTACTTCGCTTCTGAACCTTCTGCTGATCAGCCTCTAGCCCGCGAGCCGTATCCACTAAGCTCCTGTAATCATCGTTGACCATAGTCATCAGCGGCTGCCTCAACGAGTCACGTAAACCATCCACAAAACGGCAGCACTTCTCAGTCTGATCTCCCTGCATCACGCCCGCATATCGAGCCAGATGGGTAAGCTCTCGCTCGTACTCAGCAACAGTCCTGTCCCCCTGAAAAAGCCTAAGATACTTCTCCTGGAGACCTCGTCGTGCGGAAGGAGGCATGAACCAACTTGCAAGGGCTCTAGAAAATTCGCCCCACATAAACATGTCTGGCGTACGACCTGGCCAAAAGTATGGTCATACTATTTAAAAAGAACGTATCACTTCCAAAATAAGAAAAAATTTCATAACCATATACCTGCGGGGTCATCTGCCCGGTACTTGTCCCACCAGAGCTTTGCCTTCCCTCGAAGGAGGAAAACAGCCAGAGGAACCTTCTTGTTCTCTGGGCACTCCAAAACATCCAGCAGGTCTCTGGTGTTTGCTACCCAATCATCTGTGTCCATCGGGGTCTCATCCCCACTGTAGTTCGAAGGTTGAAGCTCTCTAAAGTTCCTCAAATAGCGTTCTAGGGTCATCTCCGCGGGTGCTGGGGCAGGAGCTGGTGCAGGGGCTGACACTTGCATTGGAACTGGAAACCCTGCAACCAGTCCTCTCTGAAACTCCATCAAGGAAACAATAACCGCCTTGACAATCTGAGACGCTATGTCAGTGTCCTCTGAAGCTGCTAGAACTGGTGGTACCTGCGGCACGACAACACCTCCCATAGTCGCGTTAGGAACAGAGTCCTGACGTGAAGATTCACCTGGTTCGCTGACTCGTGGTGCCTGATAGAACATATAAAAGAAATCTGATTATTTATCAAGCATCTGCGAAATCTGTCTTAGCAAATATATTTCGTACTCTTGCGAAAACTATGGCTTAAACACAACTTAAATACTCTACTAACAAGAGTTTACTCTTACACAATCTTATGGCTCTGTGAAAATCTTCTACGGTCAAGGGATCCTAAACCTGTGTTTGATACCAATTTGTAACACCCCTTTCCATTTTTTCAATAATCAGCCATCCGACCGGGCCAGCGATATAAAGAGAACTAGGAAACAGTATTAAAACTAGTATGCAGCAGGTATAAAATAGAAGCTACTAAGAATTTTATAACTTACAATGAAAGCTAAAAAAATAAACTAAGAGTAACAACATACCTGAAAATCTGGATTCACAGAGCTACTAATCATGAATATAATTGAAACGACTGAAAATCTATAATAATATCATAAGTCTGATACATGACATATAAAATATTAACAAGTTACATTGTCCACAACTACAAGTATATGCTGAAAGTAAAGGAAAACTAAATAGGAAAAAACACTACAAAACTGACGCCACCAACGGTCATCGTAGGCGTAGTTTCCCACCTGGGTCACCTGTAAAAACATTGCCCACGAGGGGTCAGAGTAAAGAAAAATAACTCCTCCTAGTGACACTAAAAACTTTTTCTTAAATGATGAATGCATGCCTTAGAAAATAGTTTTGTGCAATAAAAACATTTATGCTATATGTTATGCATGTCTTTAAAACACTACGTGGTCAAAACATCTACCTGTTCTATGTTTGTGACTTTCAGTTCACTAACGTAAGTCCCGACGTTTACTAACTACTGTACTGTCTCACGTCAGGTCTATACTTGAGTTCTAGGTGACCTCTAGCTTGCATCTCTACTAAAAAGGCTCTAGACAGAGTAGCTCCTAACGCGCATCTAAAACTGACGACCCGAGACCATCTGACGAACTCAATTGTTCTAGTGTCGCGCGAACACGGTCTCGAATCTAATAACTGTCTCAAGGGGAGTCAACTCCCATGACTCTGCTACTCATAGGATACCATATACCATATGAGAAAGGTAGTGCGCCTCTACCAAGCACAAAAAGACTTAAGTGTGCTTACTGACCTTTTTGGTTAAATGCTACTCTGCTTGAGACATCTCTTTTGGTGTACTACTGAGCGACCCTTGACTATCTCATGGTCGACTAGAAGGGACATTCACACCATTGGTTGGACAAATTCCAAGCTTACGTACACGGGTATAGGTTTCGTACCTAACGTTACCATTCCTGAACTGACTACTTGGGTCTTGGAGACAGGTGTCATTCTACACTTTTCCGCGATCATTTTCCTATCACCACCTTTCTATGCATGGTCATGATACCTGTACAAAACCTACACATGCGTATACAAAAATATATTACTGGCTATGTCTAACTAACAAGAACTATGTTTCCTTACAGTGGTGCTGTGACGTTCGTACACTCGACGCGGCGACATTTTCTCTTCCAAAAGCAATACTACTGCTGGGGACCTTCAGAATGCTGCTTCGACCCCACCAAAGTCCTGCAATTTAGAGTAGCCCTAATTTCATATTTTTTTCCCTTTACGATATTCCCGTGGAAAATTTCTATACAACTAGGGTTACAAAAATTCAAGCGCTAACTTCAGATATTACCTTTACGTGGAGTGCTTGAGGCTCCCAAAATGCCCTACACAAATTCTGCGGAGGATCACGAACTCCAAAACCTATTTAGGAAAACGGAAATGAAAACTTAGGTTAAACTTTACTTCCACAACGAAGACTATCTAAAAAGAAATCGAGAAAAAGAAGGGATCGACTCAACGGAAACAAAACGAAACTCAACCTCCACCGGTTAGGGTTAAACCCGTTTCTCCCACGGCCAAGAAAGGAAGAGGAAGGCTCACCGATGATTGCAGAGGAGGAAGGAGGAGTCGGAAATGATTTCCGGAGGAGGAATAGCCGCCGGTTAGGGCTTGCGGGAGGCGTCGGCGGGCCGGCGTTGCTGCGTGCGGGAGACGGAGCGGAAGATGAATGTTGGCTTTACGGTTTTTCTTACCTGTGAAATGAGATGTGCGGGATTTAATGCTTACAGTTTTACTTATTAACCACATGAGAGGGGGGGGGGAAGAAAATGCTATTGGCACCCATAAATTCTTAATTTTGCTATACGCAACACACTCCACACCAAACTAATCCCTTTGCACTAAACGATTTCTTGTCGCGCTTCGTTTCTAAAATTAAAATGCGTGTCTCACTATAATGACTAACATAATTCACCAATTAAATAAATGCGACCCTTATGATTAGTAACATTGTACCTTGACGTCGCGCTGCCTCGATCAAAATCCATCGCGACTCGACCCTACAATTTAAATAAATTTCTGTGTCAAATAACAGATGTTACAACAAGACGGCGATCTGGGAGAAATTTGATAAAGTGCGGATCGACGGCGAATTGAAGACGAAGTGCAAACTTTGCGGGAAGCTAATGGCTGTTGGCAGCAATACAACTCTCGTCCGATATGTGAAATCGTGTATTTCGAAATAAGCCCCGGAGTCTACCCAAGCTCAAATTTCGGCGACAGGGCGCATTTGGACATACGACCAAGCTCGGCAGCGAGAGCGACAAATGAAGAACGTCATCAAAAAGGGATTTTCATTATGACACTACAACGATGAAGAAATGACATCCTACATGCACGAGGTACTCCAGCCTAAATATCATAAGGTAAGTCGTTCTACAACTTGACACGATACTTTAGCAGTTTATATGCAATCAAAAAAGTATTTAAAAAATTATTTTGAAACATTCGACGGTCGCGTTAGCTTAACGAGCGACGTCTGGACTAGCGATATATCTGAGAGACATTCTTTTATTTGTATTACTTGTCACTGAATCGATCCCAATAGTTGGGAACTAAATAAACGCATAATTTGTTTTGAAGGATTTGAATATCCGCATACCGGTAAAACTATTTATCAGGTAATTATTAAGTGTATTAGAGAATTTAAAATAAAAGAAAAAATTATGAGTATTTATTTTGATATCGCTTTAAATAATGCGACCACCATCAAATATTTGATTTCAGATTTGCAACTAATGTTTGATGGAAATTTTTTTCATACACGTTGTGTCTGTCACGTTTTAAATTTAATTGTACAAGATAGTTTAGTTTATATGAACGAGTATGTAATTAAAATACGAATTATGTTAAGAGTTATTTACAGTTCAAAAAAAGAAAACAAGATTTTAAAAAAAATTTAATTTCACAAGAAAAAAATTTTTTAGGTTCATCTTATGATATGCGCATATGATGGAACTCAACTTATAAAATGCTAAAGTGAGTTTTGACAAAAAAAATCTTACTAATAAAATTTTATAATAGTGTAAAAGCACATGATTTAGTCACGTCGGATTGAGCCGTACTCGAAGATTACATAAATTTATTAGAATATTTTTATTGATCAACAACAATTTTATCTGGAGTTTATTATCCTACTTCAATATTAGTTATTGAAAATATTTTATTAATTACTGAAACGTTTAAAACATACAAAACGAACGAAATGTGACGTCCGTTAATATTAGTAATGGAGGAAATTTTTTAAAAATATTATGAAGAAATGCCACTAATGTTTTCTTGCGCCGCAGCTTTAAACCATTTAATGAGTGTGAACGAGGTAGAAAATTTTATAGAAGAAATTAATCGAAATTTAAATTTAAAATGAATCGGCTAATAATTATGTTAATTTAAGTGTTTCAAAATTTAATTCCGATTTTACTCGTTTTTATAATTATTATGATCAAATGTATGGATCGCGAGCTCGCGAGAAATCCACCCAACATAAAACAAAAGTTATTTTTTAAAAAATAAACTTTTAGAATTTGTTTCTAGAAAAAAACTATAAACTTCGAGTACTTTAAATGAATTAAGTTTATATAACAAAACACAATTTCAAGATTATATGACCGCAAACGAAATAGAAAATTTTGATATTTTAAAATGGTGGAAATCTAAAACAAATGTTTATCCTATTTTTGTCTTAATGACCCGTGATTTACTAACAATCCAAGCTAGTATGGTAGCTTCAGATTCTGCATTTTCTTTGAGAGGCAGGATTCTGAACGGGGGAAGAAGTTGTTTGAACGAAGAATCTTTGGAGATTTGCATTTGTTATAAGGATCATTTGGATGCTATAAGAAGGAGACAACATGTCTCGTCAATTAAAGATAGTGAGTCTGAAGTGGAAGACGAGATGAATAACTTAAGTTTGGGCAGCGCGACCGAAGAATAAGAAAACAAAATGTATTTTATTTATCATTTTATTTCATTTTGAAATTTGAATGGAATTTTATTTTAATTTAAACGTAATTTTCATTTTCTTTCATTTTAAATGTAATGTTATTTAATTTTTGTAAAAATGTAAATTTGTAATGTTATTTAATTTTCAATAAAAATCAAATTTTATTTAATTTTGAATTTTTATATTTCATTTTGTAATTGAAAGTTATAAATTTTTTTACCTAAAAATTTAAAACTATAAAACAATAACTATATTTAATATTTAAATTTAACCCTAAATAAAAAAAAAAATATTTTTAAAATAAAAAAACCAGTCCGGGATCGGTTAGGACCGATCCTCCGGTCCCAGCTGGTCTTCCTCAAGAGGAGGAAAACTGGTCCCGGACCGGGACTGGTTTGAGCGGGACCGGTCCGGGACCGGTCGGCCAAAAGACCGGTCCGGGACCGGATTGCCGGTCTTTTTGTGCGGGATTGTTCACAAGTCGTCGACTTGATTAATTATGCCCGTGATCGGACCCTAAAATGTTAAATTGACCGTGAAGTTAAAATTTATGGCGTTACAAATCTCCCCTCATAATAAAATTTTCGTCTTCAATAATTACATCATACCTGAGTCAAAGAGAAACACATAATCTTCATTGCTCTGGAGTTCATCTTCATTTCCCAAGTATACTCTGACCGACCACAATTCATCCAAAGGATCTTAACAAAGCAGATCTCTCTGTTCCCGAGCTTCTGAACTCTCGAGTCTACAATACTGACTGACAAAATATTGATACTTAGATTTGACTCAATTGACACATCCTTAATATTGATGAATCGATTAGGATCTCTGACTGCTCTCCTCAGATAGGAGGCGCGAAATACGTCATGTTATCCACTTATATTCTCAGGTAACACCAACCTGTATGCAACCTCACCTATTTGCTCTAGTACTTCAAATGGAGCAATAAATCCGGGACTCAACTTCTTAATCCGCTTTATCCTAGAGACTCCCTTGACTGGTCTAACCTTCAGATAAACGCAGTCTCCAACTTTAAATTTTACTGCTCTATGTTGCTGATCGTAGTACTTGACTTGTCTGTCTTATGCTATACGCTCCTGGATGAGTCTGGTATGAGCTGTGGTCTTATCTATCCATGATTACTTGTTGGAATCTCTCTCTTCACTTTCTGCGCAACATAAAGGTGTCCGACAATGTCTGTCATATAAATCCTCAAATGGTGTCATGTCGATACTCGTCTGAAAACTATTATTATAGAAGAATTCCACTAATTTGCATACTTCTCCAACATGCCGCCAAAATCCAAGATACACATTCGGAGTATGTCTTCCATGGTTTTATTTGTACGCTTTGTCTGTCCATCAGTATGTAGATGAAAAGTTGTACTAAACTTCAACTGATTACCCAAACGCTCCTGAACATACCTCCAATCCTTAGTGGTAAATCTGTCATCTCTATCTGATACAATAGACTTCAGTGCACCATGAAGTTGGACTATCCCATCCACATACAGGCATACAGCTGAGCCAACCTTGGACCCCGGTCAGTCCTCTTGTTGGGAATAAAGTGTGCAGCCTTGGACAATCAATCCACGATCACCCAAATCGAGTCATTCCCACTCTGGGATCTAGGGAGGGCATGAACAAAATCCATTGATATGTCTTCAAAGTTCCACTCTAGAATAGGAAGTGGATGCAGCTTGCCTCCATGTCTCTGACATTCCGCTTTAACCAACTTGCAAGTCTCGCACTTCCCTACATAATCTGAGACATCACTCTTTAGCCCTGACCACCATACCGTCTTATTGAGATCTGCATACATCTTTGTGCTTCCCGTATGTATGAAATACTTGGAATTATGAGCCTCAACTAGAATATCCTCACGAAGGTGATTAACATCAGAAATGCACATTCTACCCTTATACAACCACAACTCATCACGGATTATGTAGTCATCTCTCTGACCTGCACGAGTCAAATCCAAAATCTCTGCCATTTTGGGATCTAAGGGCAAGGCATCACAAATCGTTTCCTTGATGCCACACTTTATCTCAATCCAACCCAAACTAACAGATCTGAAACTAGTGCGCGACACTATACTGATCTCTAGCCTTTCCAAGACTCACACCAATTCTTCCTGCTGGGTAATGAGCGAATAACTGGAACTCATTCTACTGAGAGCATCCGCTTCTACGTTAGCTTTTCCCAGATGTACTAAATATTAACATCGTAGTATGCCAAAAACTCAAGCCACCTACATTGCCTCATGTTATGCTCCTGCTTGTCAAAAATATACTTGAGGCTCTTGTGATCTGTAAAGATCTCACACCGAACACCATAGAGGTAATGTCTCTAGATATTCAATGCGTGGATGAGAGCTGCTAACTCCAAGTCGTGCACAAAATAATTCTTCTCATGGTTCTTCAGTTGTCTGGACGCAAAAATTATAACTGATGAAGGACACCCAGCGGACGACCACTCGGCGGATGGAGATCCCGACGAGCTTGGGATCATGTGGCTGGAGCGCATCGACCCTCTATGGAGGCCGCAGTCCATTTAATTATCGTTATTTTATTTCTGTGTTGTTTTAATTCGGTGTGCGGATTACCCTTTATTGTTTATTTGGACTTTTATGTTTGGTGTGTTGTTAGCCCTCCTCATAGTATAAGAGGAGGGATGTTATGTTGTTTTGGGCATTGAATGAATTAAGATTTTTTGAAATCCTAAGTTGTCGCCCCTCTCCTTCTCCGCGTGAGAAGATCTGGACCGGAAGGTTCCCGCCGTTGCCTCCCCATCCTTCCCGTGAGGTAGATCACCGGATCGGAAGGTCCTCTTTCACGGCTACTACGTCAGTTGGTATCAGAGGCTCGCGCTCGACTCCTACGCTTGACCGCCGACCTCCGCCCCTCCTCCGCATCGGCCCTGTTCGCGCATATGGCGGAGAATCCACTGAACGATGCCGATGTAGGGGCGGCCATCCACGCAATCACGGCCCAGTTGGCCACGCTCACCACCGCTATCGGGGAGTTGCAACCTGGCAGCAACCAGCCGCCGTTCCCCGCCGATCCAGCCGCACCCGCCGACCGTTTCTTCGGCCGTCAATACCGCCGGGGGCGTATTCCGCAGCCGGTGCCCCCTCGACCTAACAACGCCCTATTCCCTTCTGATTCGAGCTCGAAGGACGAACCACCCGACGACGCCGCTCCGCCTTAGTGGGGGGAACAACAACCCTACCACCATTCGGGATACCGCCTGCGGGCCGACATTCCCTATTTCCACGACAATCTGGGTATTGAAGAATTCCTTGATTGGCTCTCGGAGGTGGAATGCTTCTTCGAAATGACCAAAATCGACGAGCATCGTCAGGTGAAGATGGTCGCTTACCGCCTCAACTCCGGCGCCGCGGTTTGGTGAGACCAACTCCAACTCAACCGCAACCACCAAGGCAAGGCCGCTGTGCGTACATGGCCCAAGATGAAGAAGTTGTTGCGGAATAGGTTCCTTCTGCCCGACTACGACCAACATTTGTTTCAATATTATCAGAGCTGCTCTCAAGACACTCGTACTGTGACGAAGTACCTAGCAGAGATAAGCTGCCTCGCAGACCGCAATGGCCTAACCGAGACTGATGGTCAATGCGTCACCCGATTTCTCCATGAGCTACACTCGTCTTTACGTGAGAAGATTGGACTGCATGTTCTGCGCACTGTTGAAGAGGTCTTTAACATGGCTCTCAAGGCCGAGCAGATGGAGAAAGCGGCGACGCCTCCGAGCCGTGCGTCCTCCCGTCGTCCGTGGACAGACGCCGCGGGATCCAGCAACCGAGACTCTACGATCAAGGAAGTTTCAGACCGGGTGCCGGCCACCTCTTCCGTACCAAAGGGTTGGGCGCCCGATCGTGTACCGCCGGGCAATTGTTTTAAATGCCAACAGCCGGGCCATTTCGCCTCCCGATGTTCGCTGCTTGGCCAACCCGTCCACGCAGTCACACAGGACGAGGAAGGCACAAACGACTTGGGGGAGGCCGACGAGGTCATCGACGGGTATGACGACGAGGGTGATTTTGCCACTTGCGTGGTCCACCGCCTACTGCTCACACCGCGTCTCGACGAACACGTCCAACGTAGCAACGTCTTCCGAAGCTACTGCAACATCAGTGGAAAAAATTGCGATGTCTTGATCGACAACCGCAACTGCGAGAACTTCGTCGCATCACGCCTGGTCTCCTACTTGCAACTGCCGACCGAACCACACCCGCACCCGCACCCCTACTCCATTGGGTGGATCCAGCGCGGCCCCTCAGTTCGGGTCACGCACCTCTCTCACGTCCCGGTCGCCATTGGGAAACACTACAGGGCCGACGTTTGGTGCGATGTCGTGGAGATGGACGCGAGCCACATACTCTTGGGATGACCGTGGCAATATGACACGGATGTCTCTCATACAAAGACCGCGAGAACGTATATTCCTTCACTTGGGCCGGCAAGAAGATTCAAATTGTTGCACGGGTCGGCACCAAACCGGAATGCAGCCCGCCCTCGGATAAGGAGTGTAGCTTGTTGGTGATGCACGACGACACAACTCTGTTCGAGCGAGACATTGCGGAGGCAAAGGAGGTGGTGGCCCCCGTCTCTTATGGTCTCTACGCCACTGGCGAGCAGGCGGCGGAAGCCGTATCCCCGGATGTGCGGGAGCTGCTGCACGACTTTCGCGCCATCACCACGGTGGATCTACCCGATCACCCCCCCTCTTCGGGATATCCAGCACCAAATTGACCTCATACCGGGGGCTAGCCTCCCAAACTTGCCTCACTACCGCATGAACCCTAAGGAGCATGATATCATGCGCGGGAAGGTCGAGGAGCTGTTGAAGAAGGGCTTCATCTCTGAGAGCCTTAGTCCCTGTGGGGTCCCGACGCTCCTAATTCCCAAGAAGGACGACTCGTGGAGAATGTGTGTGGACAACCGCGCCATCAACCGCATCACCATCAAGTATTCTTTTCCCATCCCTCGCCTTGATGATATGTTAGACATGCTGGATGGGTCGCAGTTCATTTCCAAGATAGACCTCCGCAGCGAATACCACCAGATCCGCATCAAGCCGGGTGATGAGTGGAAGACGGCTTTCAAAACCCCGGACGGCCTTTTCGAGTGGAAGGTAATGCATTTTGAATTATCTAACGCTCTAAGTACTTTTATGCGTCTCATGACACAGATGTTGCGCCCATTCCTGGGAAAGTCTGTTGTGGTTTACTTTGGCGACATCTTGTTCTTCAGCAAGAGTAGGGCGGACCACCTGTCCCATTTGCGTGCGGTGTTGAAGGTGCTGGCGGACCACAAGCTCTTTATTCATCTCAAGAAGTGCACCTTCCTCGTCCCGCGGCTGAACTTTTTGGATTTCATTGTTGGCGCGAAGGGGATCCAGGTGGATGAGTAGAAGATTCAGGCGATCTGTGATTGGCCGACTCCTACGACTCTCTCGGAGTTGCGGTCGTTCCACGGTTTGGCTACGTTCTGCCGCCGGTTCATCTGTGATTTTAGTACCATCACGACGCCGATGACTGATTGCCTAAAGAAGGGGCGGTTCCACTGGGGCGAGGAGGCCGACCACGCCTTCGACTTGATTAAGATGAAGCTCAGCTCTGCTCCGGTTTTGGCTCTACCCAGCTTCGACAAGCTGTTTGAGGTGCATTGCAATGCCAGTGACATTGGTATCGGTGCTGTCCTCTCCCAAGACGAACGCACGGTCTCGTTCTTTAGCGAGAAGTTGTGTGATGCTAGGAGGAAATGAGCCGCTTATGATCAGGAATTCTACGCCGTCGTTCGGGCCCTCAAGCATTGAGAGCACTATCTACTTCACAAGGAGTTCATCCTGTTCACCGACCACCAGGATCTCACGTACATTAACAGTCAGAAGCGCATGGATGACATGCACCTTCGTTGGACCACTTATCTCAAGAGATTCCCCTACATCATTCATCACAAGCCCGGGGCTCGCAATGTGGTCGCCGACACGCTCAAGCAGCGAAGTTGTTTATTGGCAACCATGCACCAGAACATCATCAGATTTGATACTCTCGCCGATTTATATGCCGACGACGTTGACTTTAAGGAGGTTTGGCGCCCCTGTTCGTTAGACGGCTCTCATAACGGTTTTTTTCTACTTGATGAGTTCTTGTTAAAGGACAACCACTTGTGTATTCCCCGCACCTCCTTATAGGGCTTTATACACCGCTCTCGGTTCCCGCCGTCATTTGGAAAGATTTATCCATGGACTTCGTCTTGAGACTTCCACGCACCCAACGCGGGGTGGATTCGGTGTTCGTTGTGGTAGATCATTTTTCAAAGATGGCTCATTTTCTCCCTTGCCGCAAGACGTCCGACGCTTCTCATATTGCGCGGCTCTTTTTCTGGGAAATAGTTCGTTTGCATGGCGTCCCGACATCTAGTACCTCCGACCGTGATCCCAAGTTTCTCAGTCACTTTTGGTAAATGTTGTGGAAGATGTTCGACACCTCTCTCAAGTTCAGTAGCACCACCCATTTTCAAACGGACGGCCAAACCAAAGTTGTGAACAAGACGTTGGGCAAGCTTGTTCTTTGCATATGTCAGGATCGCCCGAAGCAATGGGATCACGCGCTAGCTTAGGCGGAATTCACCTATAACAATGCGGTGCGCAGCTCCACCGGCCACACGCCCTTCTCCATTGTGTACACGAAGGCTCCCTGACATGCTCTCAACCTGGCCCGCCTACCCACGACACCCCCTTTGACGGCCCAACTGCGGAAGACGCATACCAAGTACAAAGCCATGACCGACAAGAGAAGATATTTAAAGTGGGAGATTTGGTTATGATTTTCCTCCGCAAAGAACGGTTTCCCGCGGGACATCATCACAAACTCATGCCAAAGAAATATGGCCCGTTCCCCATCACCCACAAGATCAACGACAACGCCTATGTAGTTGACTTCCCACCGGAACTCAATATCTCCAAGACATTTAATGTGAGCGACTTGTCTACCTACTACCCGGATGTGCCCCTTTTCCCCGCGCACTCGGCGCCGAGTGCCTCTCAAGGAGAGGCAAATGATGAAGGACATCTAGCGGACGGCCACTCGGCGGATGGAGATCCCGGCGAGCTTAGGATCATGTGGCTGAAGAGCATCAACCCGCTATGGAAGCCGCAGTCCATTTAATTACCGTTATTTTATTTTTGTGCTGTTTTAATTCGGTATGCGGATAACCTGTATTGTTTATTTGGACTTTTATGTTTGGTGTGCTGTTAGCTCTCCTCATAGTATAAGAGGAGGGATGTTATATTGTTTTGGGCATCAAATGAATTAAGATTTATGAAACCCCCTGCCTCTCTTCTTCGCGTGAGAAGATCCAGAATGGAAGGTTCCCGCCGCTGCCTCCCCATCCTTCTGAGGAAGATCGCCGGACTGGAAGGTCCTCTTTCACGGCTACTACGTCAATAACCTTCCCATGCTGCATGAGAACACATCCCAAACCCTATCCTGAAGCATTACTGTAAATCTGAAAGCCATCCACGCCTGAAGGTAAACATAGTACTGGTGTTTCCGACAACATGGTATTCAATTTCTCAAATGCAGACTCACACTCTGTGGTCTAACTAAATGCTTTTCCCTTTCTGGCAAGTGAAGTCAACAAAAGGGCTATCTTTGAAAAATCCTTAATAAATCTCCTGTAGTAGCTCGCCAAACACAGAAAACTACGAACCTCGATAACTGTCTTCGTCCTTGACCATTCTCTAATTGCCTCAATTTTCTTTTGGTCGACAGTGACCATCTTTACTAACTACGTGACCCAAGAATGCCACCTCCGAGAGCCAGAACTCGTACGTAGAAATTTTTTCGTATATCTGATTCTGCCTAAGATTGCTCAAGACCGTCCTGAGGTGAGCGACATGCTCTTCCTTGCTTCTAGAATATACTAGGATATCATTAATAAAGACAACAATGAATCGATCCAAGAACTCTCTGAATACCATGTTCATCAGGTTCATAAATGCAGATGAGGCATTAGTCAAACCAAACGACATGACCACAAATTCAAAATGTCCGTATCTGGTATTAAACATTGTCTTCTGAATAGCCTCATCTCGAATCCTCAACTGATTTTATCCCGACCTCAGATCTATATTAGAGTATGTGCAAGACCCTTCAAGTTTGTTAGAAGAGATAACGGAAAATGATGTAAAGGCCCATTTATAGACTCCTTTCCCCCTCCTTTAGTCCCACATCTATTATATAGGATTCTTCCTTCTTCTCTTCTCCTATATATTTGTATGCTTTCTTATATTTAATTAATGAAGAAGTATCTACAAGGTTTGCCCATTGCTTTCTACATGGTATCAAAGGGAACCGGTCTGGCCTGTGCCTAACCGCTTGGTTCTCTGCTTCCCTAACCGCTTGGTCCTCTGTTTAACCGGGTGGCTTTGTCCTTCCTTCCGTGGATCCATTCCTCTTTAACCGCCCGCTTCTCCTTTTAACAAGGAAGCTTTTTTCTCTGCTTAACCACTTAGTCTGGCGACCTCTCCTTTTCTAACTGCGGCTTAGTTTTCTATCCGCCTCTCTCTTTCTCTCATGTCTTCCACCTCTCTTCCCCCCTTTTTATAAATCTCTCGGGCAGGTGGGGCCCTCTCCCTCTACTTATCGCGGTTTGTTTCTCTACCCGCCTTCTCGCCTCTCCCATTACTCACTGCGGTCTCTGTATCCGCGCGGTCTGTTCTTCCGGATTGTCGGATTACCGGCTTCTTCTCTCCGCTGCGGCCTCCCTCTCTGTTCTGTTCTCGCTTATTTACTCCCTACTCGCCGCGACTTCACTTTGTCGCCGCGACTTCTCTTCTGTTCTCGCCGCGAGTTGTTCCTTACCCACTGCGAGCTCCGCATCTAGGTCGCGACATCGTCCTTTGCCGCTTGTGTGCTCACCGTGACCGGTGCAAACTTCTTGCGCGGCTTCTTCCATTGATTAGTCATTGCGGCTTACCTTCCTACTGCTGCTTTCCCTACCCGCTGCGACTTCTCGTACGACCTTCTCTTACCCGTTGCGGCTTCTCTACCCGCTGAGGGCTCCGCCTCTTGGTCGCGGGCTCTTGACCGCTGGTGTGTTGACACCGAGACCATGCGGCTTCCCTGCTCCGCTCCGCTTTCTTCTGGTTGCGGTCTCTCTCTTTTCGAGCGGCTTGTTCTCGCCGCTGCTTCTTTTCGCTCCGCTGCCTCTTCTCGCGCGGTTGCCCCTTCTCGCGCGGTTTGTTCTCACCGCTGCGGCTTATTCTTGTCGCTGCTTGTTCTCACGCGGCTGCTTTTTCTCGCTGTTCTCAATGCTTCCTCTGTAGTAACCGCTGGTTCTGGCCGGCAAGCCGCGTGCTTTCTTGCCGCCCGGTTTCTGTGGCTAGTCGCTGATCAGGATTATGGCTTCTGCCTCCACCACTGCTGATGAGATTGCTGCATTGCGTGCTCAACTTCATCAGCTTCAAGAGGTAGTTCGTCGCTCCTTTGGCTTCGTGGCCTCGATCTTCCAGGAAGGTATATCGTGCCTCTCACACAGCTCTCACTGGATTATGGACTCGGGTTCTACAAATCATCTCTCCGCAGCAGCCGGCCAAATACTTAGATATTGCTTACCCCCAGCAAATCACTATGGGCAATGGTGACAGGATCCCGGTTTCTGGCGCTGCTCATCTGCCTCTTACTCCTCTCACCTTATCCTCGGTTTTTCATGTTTCGGGTTCTCCTTTTAATCCCCTTTCTGTTAGCCGTCTTACACAAGACCTTGATTGTTGTGTTACTTTCTCACGCTCTTCCTTTGCGATACAGGATTGACTAACGCATAATATATTTGGTAGAGGGCGACTGTCTAACGAACTATATCTTCTTGATGTTCCTCCCACTGCTCTCACTATTGTCTCCACCGCTGATTGACATCGTCGTCTTGGGCATGCCCCTCTTCTAATTCTCAAGAAAGCTCTTCCTACTGTCTCCCTTCATGAGTTCTTTGTGAATCATGTATTTTCGGCAAACAACACCGTGTCTCCTTTTCTCCTTTCTGTACCCGAAGCGATGCTTCTTTATCCTTAGTTCACTCTGATATCTGGGGGCCCTATAAGGTCCCTAGTATTTTTGGGTATCGATACTTTGTTGTCTTTATCGATGATTACTCATAGGTAACCTGGTTGTATTTATTTCGTGATTGCACCGAACTCCCAACCACGTTCTGTACATTTCTTACGGAAACTCGCACTCAGTTCTCTACCTGTGTCAAAACTCTTCGTACAGACAATGCTAGAGAATATACTGGTCGCACCTTCTCCAATCTATGCGCTGAGTTCAGTATTATACATCAGATTTCATGTGCCTACACTCCTCAACAAAATGGCATCGCAGAAAGGAAGAATCGCCATCTCCTTGATGTGGCTAGATCTCTTATGATCCAAATGCAGGTTCCTCCCCCCTATTGGAACTTTGCAGTCTCTACTGCTTGCCACCTCATCAACCGCATGCCTTCGTCTGTCCTCAACTTTGTGCCACCCAGTACTCTCCTTTACCCATCCACGAATCTCTTCTCTCTCTCACCTCGTGTTTTTGGGTGTACCTGTTATGTCCACCATCTTGGTCCTTCCAATGACAAGCTAACCACTCGTGCTACCAAAGCCATGTTTGTTGGGTACTCCCGCACTCAAAAGGAGTATGTCTGCTTTAATCTTATCACTGGAAAGGTGGTTGTGTCTGCTGATGTCTCCTTTCATGAAGACCAACCATATCACGCAAGTCCTTCTAATCCCCTTCTTCCTCCTCCGCCACCTCGACCCATCATTCCCGTAACGTCTACCCTTCCACCACTTCTCCCTACTCCTCTGCTTCCGATTCCTACACCACCAGTGCCCTCCAAACCCGTCCCCTCCAAACCTCATATCGTTGAAGTTTACACCTGTCCTTCTCGTCCAGCTGCCCAACAACGCCTTCCCTCTACCGATATGATCTCGCGGCCTGTTGATCCAGTCTCCTCGTCGACGGCCCATCCCTTGGCCAATTATGTCTCACTACATCGGCTCTCTCCACCTCTTCTTACCTTTGATCTCGCTCTCTCTCCTCTATTTCTATACCTAACTCTGTGCAGGAAGCTCTCCAGCATCCGGCGTGGCGTGCCGCCATGGATGAAGAAATGACTGCTCTATGGGGTAACCATAATTGGGATCTTGTGTCTCCTCCACCTGACCACAGTTGTGTTAGCTGCAAGTGGATTTTTACAATCAAATATGCCGTGGATGAGACAGTTGATCGCTTAAAAGCTTGGCTTGTGACATGAGGTTTTACTCAACAGTACGGGCTTGATTATGAAGAAGCATTCTCCCCAGTCGCGAAATTAAATACGGTTTGGGTCTTGCTCTCTTTAGCTATTCATTGCCACTGGCCCCTCCACCAGCTGGATGTCAAGAATCCCTTTTTGAATGACGACCTTCTTGAAACTGTCTATATGCAACAACCGCCCAGGTTTGAGACCACGTGGGTGTCTCGTGTTTGTTTACTTCGCAAATCTATTTATGCTCTCAAACAGTCTCCACGGGCGTGGTTTGACAAATTCAACAAGGCTGTTTGTGAGGTTGGATTCAAACAAAGCTCGACAGATTCCTCTCTCTTCACTCGTCACCAATCAACGGGGACTACAATACTTCTTGTTTATGTGGACGATATTCTGATCACTGGTGATGATTCCGCTGAGATACAACATGTTAAGCAGCATTTAAACTCTATCTTTCAAATCAAAGATCTGGGAAATCTTCGATATTTTGTTGGACTAGAGGTAGCATGATGACCTGATGACCTTGTCTTATCCCAGCGTAAGTATTGCATTGACCTTCTGCAAGATGTTGGTCTCTTGGGTTGCAAACCAGCGGAAACCCCGATGGAAGTCAACCATAAGTTGTGTGCTCAGGGGTCTGAGGCTGACTCTTTACTTCCAAATTCAGAATACTATCGCCGTCTTGTGGGAAAACTGATATACCTAACCGTTACGAGACCAAATATATCATTTGCGGTCAGAGTGGTTAGTCGGTTCATGGATACCCCACGGGTTTCTCACCTTCAGGCAGTGGAACGGATTCTCAAATATCTGAAGACTGCTCCTGGGCAAGGACTTGTGTATAAGCCATCTTCCTCCCTTTCTCTTATTGCATACTCTGATGCGGACTATGCGGGCTCGTTGGATGATCGACGTTCAACTACTGGTTTTTGTACTTTGGAGGAAATCTTATCACATGACAGAGTAAGAAGCAGACGGTGGTTGCTCGTTCGTCTGGTGAAGCTGAGTACCGTGCGATGACAGCCGTTACATCTGAACTAACCTGGCTGGAAAGTCTTCTAGTGGATTTGAGAGTTAAATTGTCCTCACCATCGACGTTGTTTTGTGACAGTCAAGCTGCAATACATATTGCGAAGAATCCTGTGTTCCATGAGCGAACTAAACATATTGAGGTTGATTGTCACTTTGTTCGGGAAAATGTTCAATCAAAGGTGCTAAAGCTTGAACATGTTACTGCGTTTGGGCAAGTTGCTGACATCCTTACCAAGACTTTACCTCGCAAATTGTATTACCAGTTCTTGTCCAAGCTTGGTGCCTACGACTTGTACGGTCCAGCTTGCGGGGGAGTGTTAGAATACATAAGGAATATGATGTAAAGGCCCATTTATAGGTCCCTTTCCTCCTCCTTTAGTCCCACATCTATTGTATATGATTCTTCCTTATTCTCTTTTCCTATATATTTGTATTCTCTCTTGTATTTAATTAATAAAGAAGTATTTACATGGTTTGCCCATTGGTTTCTACAAAGTTGATCAAACAAGTCATCTATACTTGGAAGATGATACTTGTTCTTAACAATAAGTTTATTCAACTAACGGTAGTCAATACACAATCTCAAATTGTCATTCTTTTTCTTCACAAAAAGGACTGTAGCTCTCCACGACGACATACTGGGTCTGATGAATCCCATACCAAGTAGCTCCTGCAACTGTATCTTTGATTCAACCAACTCTCTGGGAGTCATGCGATATGGAGCCTTGCCCATTGGTGCAGATCTAGGTACAATATCAATCTTGAAATCAATTTTTCTGGAGAGCAGGGTACCAGGTAGCTCCTTTGGGAAGACATCGGGAAACTCACAGACAACTGGTATCTCCTGCAAAATGGCTTTGGCTTCTGTTTGTAAAATTTGTAAAAAATGATGCCTCATAGCTTTTACTGAAGAAATGATCAACTTGGAAACTTCTTCAAGCCTCAAAATGTAACGAGAGACTGACCAGGTCCTTTTATTCGAATCTCCTTGCTTCTATAATCTATGACATTCACGTCAGTCAGCCAATCCATGCACAAAATCAGATCAAATTCAGCAATAGGTAAAATGGACACCTCGACTATGAGTTCTATTTCTCCAAATAATACCGGCGTCTTACACTTACAGCTAGACTGCATCACTGAACCGTTAGACATTATGACATCTATCAGAGTCGGGTCGGTGGTGATCTCTAGGCCAAGCTTACGTGCAAAAGATTCCGCTATGAACGAGTATGATGCACCCGTATCAAAGAGGACCTTAGACGACATGCTATGAACTATGAGGATACCTAAATGCAAACTTATTTTATTTTAGTTAAGTGTTACTGGGAGTGAAAAACAAAACATTTTAGATAAATAAAATTCCAAACCTGTCACCACATCCTCTTGATCCTTGATCTCTTGCTGGCCAAGTCCATAGGCTTCATGCTGAACCAGACCATGTCCTGGAGCTGGCTTTGGGTCAGCGAACATCACTGCCTTCCCTTTATCGATACCACTCGAACTGCCATGCTCGAACCTTGAATGGAAAACATGTTACAGTATGAGTGTTAAACTTACGAAGAAAGGTCCTGATTAGGAGAAAGACACCAAACATAAAGTCAAATTTCCTGGTTACCCGCAAATCCTGGGCAATTCTGCGCAATGTGTCCTGCTTTCTGACACTTGTAACAGACACCTGATGAAGCCAAGCATTCTCCATAACGATGACGATTGCATTTTGGGGCAAAGGGGGCAGTCTCTGGGCTTGCCCCGAGACTGATTGCCCCGCTTAAACTCCGTCTTCTGCTTTTTACTCCAGCGGTCCCTTGTTTGGTTCTTGTCCTGCTAGAAGTGAGGCCCACCATGAGACCGCTTAGGGAGGAAATTATTATGCCTTAGAACTTGTTACTGGCCAGCCTATAATCTCCTTGTCGTATCTACTAGACTTCTGTAATCGGTGTTGACCATAGTCATCAACGACTGTCTCAAAGAGTCTCGTAGGCCATCAATAAAACGGTTGCACTTCTCTACCTCATCACCTTGCATCGAACCTAGATAGTGAGATAAGTGAGCGAGTTCTCTCTCATACTCGGTAACGGTCTTATCCCCTTGAAAGTGTCTGAGATACTTCTCTTGAAGACCTCGACGTGCTGAAGGGGGCACAAACCCGTTCGCAAGAGGCCTAGATAAATCACCCCAAGTAAACATATCTGTTGTACGACCTGACAAAGACAGATTGCATTACACCACACTAGCTAAATAAGAAATTCTAAAGGAAGATGAAATTAAACTTGTTTTTACCGGCAGGATCGTTAGCGAGATACTTGGTCCCCAAATCTTTGCCTCACCCCGAAGGAGGAAAGTGCCAGAGGTACCTTTTTATTCTCAGGTCATTCCATTACATTCAACAAATCTCTAGTGTTTGTTATCCAATCATCTATCTACGTCGAGTTTCCATCTCCACTGTAATTGGAGGGGTGGCGGTCTCTAAAATCCCTTAAATAACGGTCCATCCCGACCTCCACGGCTACAGGTGCAGGGACTGGTGTTGGGACTGGAGCTGAGATCCCTGCAGTTGTCCTTTCTGAAACTCCAATAAAGTTACTGCCACCTCCTTGACAATCTGGGTTACCAAATCAGCGGGTTCTGATGCTGCTGGTGCGGGTGGCGCATTAACATCACTTATGACAACTTCAGGACCAGGGTTCTAACGTGTGGGTTCCCCTGCTTCACTAGCTCGAGGTGCCTAAAGGACAGGAGACAGAGTTATTACTACAAACTTAGTTGTCAAGGTACGCGCCTAGGCACGCTTGAGGCGTCGGGCGCAGCCCGCCGCGCCTCAGCACGGCTGAGGCGGGTGATGTGCCCCAGGCGCGCCTTGGGCGCGCCTGGGCCTTTCATGGTGTTTTTTTAAAAAAATTGCGATGGACAAAATCTTGATCTTAGACGCACCGAGGCACTTCTAGGCACACTTGGACGCCAATTCGCTGAAATTGAGCGAATTGGTCCCCCAATTCGCTGAAATTGAGCGAATTGGGCCCCCAATGCGCTGAAAATCAGCGAATTCGCTCAATTTTAGTGAATTGGGCGCGAATTCCCAATTCGCGAATTCACCCAATTTCAGGGAATTGAGCGCGAATTCGCCCAATTTCAGCGAATTGGGCGCGAATTCGCCCAATTTCAACGAATTGGGTGCCCAATTCGCACAATTTCAGCGAATTGGGCGCCCGATTTGCTCAATTTTATTTTCCCCCCATTTTTGCGCCTCACATGCCTCAGGCGCGCGCCTGCGCCTAGGCTCCAGGGGCTGACTCTCTACTTCCAAATCCAGAATACTATCGTCGTCTTGTGGGAAAACTGATATACCTAACCGTTACGAGACCGAATATATCATTTGCGGTTGGAGTGACTAGTCGGTTCATGCACACCCCACGGGTTTTCCACCTTCAGGCAGTGGAACGGATTCTCAGATATTTGAAGACTGCTTCTGGGCAAGGACTTGTGTATAAGCCATATTCCTCCCTTTCTCTTATTGCATACTCTGATGCGGATTATGCGGGCTCGTTGGATGATCGACGTTCAACTACTAGTTTTTGCATTTACTTTGGAGGAAATCTTATCACATGGAGGAGTAAGAAGCAGACGGTGATTGCTCGCTCGTCTGCTGAAGCTGAGTACCGTGCGATGGCTGCCGTTACATTTGAACTAACCTGGCTAGAAAGTCTTCTAATGAATTTGAGAGTTAAATTGTCCTCACCATCGACGTTGCTTTGTGACAGTCAAGCTGCAATACATATTGCGAAGAATCCTGTGTTCCATGAGCGGACTAAACATATTGAGGTTGATTGTCATTTTGTTCGAGAAAAGGTTCAATCAAAGGTGCTAAAGCTTGATCATGTTCCTGCATCTGGGCAAGTTGCTGACATCCTTACCAAAGCTTTATCTCAAAAATTGTATTATCAGTTCTTGTCCAAGCTTGGTGCCTACGACTTGTACGCTCCAGCTTGCGGGGGAGTGTTAGAAGACATAAGAGAAAAATGATGTAAAGACCCATTTATAGGCCCATTTCCTCCTTCTTTAGTCCCACATCTATTGTATAGGATTCTTTCTTCTTCTCTTCTCCCATATATTTGTATTCTCACTTGTATTTGATTAATGAAGAAGTATTTATAAGGTTGGTCCATTGATTTCTACACATATAAAGTTTTTTGTGTTATTTGTTATTCACTGCCAATGTTGTCAAGTATCTATTTAAAAGATTCCAAAAATCTGTTGTGGTCTTTTATTAATGTATTGCGGATCCACGTTGGGGTGTCACATGCCAACGTCACCCACAAACTCGCTTGGAATGAATCCCACAATTTTTATCTTTTCATGTTGCGTCTTTTGCTTCTAGAGCTCGTTAATTTTGTATCTCATTTTGTTACGCATAGTGAGGGGGCATTTTGGGTAAACAAGGGGTTTTATTTTGATTCCACTGGTTATATGGTGAGGTTGGAGGGATATTTTGTTTTATGCAAACATTAATATAATCTTCTCTCTCTCTCTTCTTCGTTCTGTTATCGATCCTTTTTCCTCTATCCTAATCGCCAGCTAGCCGCAAGCTCCACCCAGCACCGGACGCCTGCTCCTTCCTCTCCGTCAGTCACCCTCCATTACCGAGATAGGTTCTCGTGGGTCCAAGAAGGGGAACTCCAACCTCCTCTAGGATTTCTATGTCTTTCGATCGCACATGAGATCTCAAATGAGGATCCCTGTCATAATGTTTCAAATATACTTCAAGATTTCTTCAATAAAATTAAATAAATAAATCAATAGCACATAAATAAATCATTATGTTATTATATTTCTATTTCCAAGTTATTTTCAGTTCATGTTACTCCTGCACTCCTTTTTGTGTTTGAAACAGGCCAGTTTCAGGCTTGCATGGGGATGCAATAGTGATAAAAGTGGACAGCATAAGCATGACGTGGTCTCCTTTGAAAGAGGAAATATAACCACTGCAGAGCGCAGCAGTAAGCAGGTATGTTAAATTTGGTCCGTTACACTTCTATTCACGTTATACATGTAAGGAAGCATCAAGTTTTAAATCTAGTTTTTTAAACTGGAGTTTTGTCTTGTGTTTTCATTATTTTTTGTCTTGGCTGCGAAGTATCAGTTTGGATTACCATTTTAATAGAGATTATGTATGTTCAGATTCTACTGAAGTGGGAATCCCAGCCACAAACTGTGCTTATTCTGGCTAAACCAAATTCCAACTCTGTTCGTGCTTTATGTGCTGAAATGGTCAGGTGTGCAACATTTGTAGCTGAAATTGTAATGGCTTGAATGACTTAATCTGCCAAACAATTTTTGCAGCGATGTCTTGAATTCTTTCAAACCCTTGACGTAATATATTTTAATTTTAATATGCCTGTTTTTCATGTGGGTGTTCTAATTTTCATGTTTTTTGCTATTAGTTATGTTGAACATCAATGGTGTAAATTTAGTATTCAAGGGGCTTTGTGCAAATGTTCCTATATTTATTGTTCTTATTTGTAGCGAATTGCAACAAAAGAGAGGGAAAATTAATAATTTATTAATTTCTCATGTATTTCACGAATACATCACAAGTATTTGTACATATATATAGGAGGAGAGAGGAGTGTCTAAACGTTATCTAAGATGCGAGACTAATTCCTAAGAGGACTTTACATGGGCCTCCAAAAAAAATTTTCTTTACTATTTCTTCATCACTCCCCCCACGCTAGAGCATAATTCCAATTTCCTTAATTAAACCTTTTCCCAAATATTAGCTGATGCAGTGGCAGGTCGACTCGAAGCGGGGTTTCCAAATACAAACCTAATTGCAATGCGGTGTAATGAAAGTGCACAGTGGTCCGCCCCAAAATTGCAGCATGTAACTAAATTTTACAAGATTATCAGCAGGGCAGACACGGTCACAATTAATTATCACAGAGAACAAAATATTAACTTTACAAACGAACGAGACGCAATAATTTTAAACGAGCGCAGGATAAACTCCGCAAATTATACGAGCAGCGGTACTAATAACAAATAAGAATAACATTCACTACACAATACAGGTACCAAATACCAACAATAGAAAATAATAACTGCATACCACGATTTGCGCGAGCAAGCGACAGGGCGGTTGTTAGTGGGAGCATCCAAGGTCGTAGCAAATGGAGAATGCTTTAAGAGTAGGGCTTGGGGTGGGTGTTGACTGGACTCAGGTTATGTATAGGTAGTTGGGAGGAGATCAGGATTTTGGCTGCAATGGGGGTTAAGGAGGAGATCGGGCTGGTCGGGTAGGGAGAGGGCTAGGCGGAGGAAGAGGGGAACCTTGGGAGGCTAGTAGGTGGGGAATGAGGAGGGGCACCGGTTTAAGAAAGTTTCTGGCGGTACGGGGGGGGGGGGGGGTTGGCGGGAACAAAGAAACGGCGGCGTCAGGCGCAACAGGCAGGGCTAAGGCTGGATCGGCAGGGAAGGATTTTGACGGGGTGTTGAAAGGCTAAACAGAGGCAGGTGGAGGTAAATGGGGTTATCAGAAGAAGTGGAGGGGTATGGCTAGACTGGAACGGCAGCCGACGGTGAGATTGGAGAGGAAATAATCGGCTCTGAAGGGTTCTATAGTGGAGGGTGCGGAATTGAGGGGCGGCGGAGGAGTATGGCGGGCTGGACGGAAACCTGCGGGAAGCAGGTACTGGCTCGGGAGAGGGACGGTGGAGGGGAGGAGTATTCGGCGTCGGGCTGTGGCAGAGAAGAGGGAGGCGGGCTTACCAGAGAAGAAGGTGGAGGCGGGGGTGGCCGACATCGCAACGAAAGCAGAGGAGGAATAGGGCGGCGTCACACTGCTGCTTGACCAACGTGATTCAGGAAAATCCCAAACCACTGATGCCTTGCCCTAAACTGTCGGTCCCAATATATAGTATCCGAATAAAGAAAGCTGCACCAAACTACCCGATCGGACGACTCACACTTGTCCGGACCCGATCGGGATTAAATACATCTCAAAATAAAAGTGCAAAATATGAAATTGACTGGAAACACGCATCCGGACAAGACCATGGACTCCAATCGCCCATCTGGGCAACGGATCTCCGCCTCCTGCGGGAATATGCGCGTGTCGGTCGTGGCGCGCAGTCATTAGCTCTTTGTTCTGTAGCAGGAACATAACTCCAATTTCCTTAATTATACCTTTTCCCGAATAAAGTGATAATCAACCTCTATATGCTTGATGCGTTCATGGAACTCATGATATTTGGCAATATGAATAACAACTTGACTATTGCAGAACATGGTGGCAGGAGAGGAGAGTTTGACACTCAGGTATCCCAGAAGGCTTTCTAGCCATGTGAATTCAAAGATGGCAAAGACCATTGATCGATACTCAGCTTCTGTAGATGAGCGTGCGACGACAGATTGCATCTTGTTTCGCCGGGTGACAAGATGTCCACTAAAGTATGTGCAAACACCACTGGTGCAACGACGATCATCTAGGGATCCAACATAATCAACATCAGAGTAAACATTAAGAGATACTGACGAGGTGGGCTTATATATGAACCCTTGTTCGAGAGCAGACTTCAGACATCGGAGATTGTGCTTAACTGCCCGAAGATAAGAGGTTTGTAGAGCATGCATAGACCAACTGACAACCACAACATCAAATGATATATCAGATCTTGTTAGTTGTCAAATAGATCAACTTTCCCACCAGACGACGATAGTATTCTGGATTTAGTAGGAGTGTATTAGATTCAGAGGAACATGCATAGAGCTTATTGTTGACATCTATATGTGCGTCAGCTAGCTTGCAACCAGAGTAACCAGCCTCTTGAAGAAGATCAAAACAATAATTTATTTGAGATATGACAAGACCATCGGGACGACAAGCTAACTCGATGCCAAGAAAGTATCAGAGATTCTCCAAATCTTTGGTCTGGAACACGGAGGCCAAGTGTTCCTTGATCATATGGATGCCTTTTGAATCATCGTCAATAATTAAAATATCATCTACATAAACTAGGATTATCACGGTGTCTGTTGGACAATGACAGATGAAGAGAGAGAAGTCAGCCGAGCTTCGAGTAAATCCAACATCACTAACAACCCAACTGAACTTTTCAAACCATGTCCGAGAAGGCTGTTTGAGATCATAAAGAGATTTCTTGAGGTGACATACATGTGACTCCCCTGTTGGTGCAAGCATAGTGATCTGGAAGTGATCAAGCATGTAAGCTCACTGCCAACTCAGTATGAGCCTATCAGGGTCGCGCATAAGATTGTGGAGAAATTGAGAGTTTGGATCTGTATGGTGTAGCTCATATGATAAGCAAAATTGGACTGATATATTCTAAGGCAAAATCGTTGAGTGCGTTGAGTTTACTCAACGCCTTGGTTCAGTCGTCGAATGCCATTCGACGAATTTGGCTTTGGCGCGGATTCGTCGAACTCCGTTCGACGAATTTGGCCTTTGGGCAGATTCGTCGAACTCCGTTCGACGAATTGGCCTTGGCACAAATTCGTCGAACACCACATCTGGCCTTTGGCGTTGAGTGTGTTGTGTTTACTCAACGCCATGACGCAGAAGGCGTTGACGGCGTTGAATCCATTCAACTTTTTCGTCGATTCAAGTGTTGATTCGGCTGCAGGTTGGCGTTGAGTCCGTCGTATATGTTCTATAAGATACTCAACGATTCGACGAGTATAAATTGATACTTGACGATTCGTCGTATATCCTGTAGATATTCGACGATTCATCTAGACAGACTGTTGTCTGGCCGAAGGTCCATTTTGTCTAAGTGCTGGGTCTGCGATTAGCGACGGGCTGCTTTGTTTATTCCCTTTGGGTATAAATAAGAAGTTTTAGGGTTTGGCCAAATGTGATTATTCTTTCTGTCTAAGCACACGAGCCGTCACTGTGCGAAAGACCGATAACCCTAAAAGCCCGACGAAAATTGTTCCGCATTCGTCGTCCCGATCCCGATCCCGGCGAGTGTCGCCGCCGCCTCTCCTACAACATATCAGTCTGTGGAGATGCTGAGTATCCTCCCTCTCTCGACCTAGCGCTTGTGCGACAAGTTGCTACGGGTTCTCTTGATCGTGTCATTCGTGTGGATTTCTTGTAGAGGCGCAGATTTACTTTCTGCGCTCAAGACTCAAGCCCCTAAGTGACCGACTGGATATTTCTGGAGCATGTAGGTTGAGTTCAGACTCAATCTCTCAAAAGTAATTTTATTACAGCATGCTTTACTTCTTGGTTGATGAATATTGTCAGATCCGAGCTCATTTGGGTTTTTCTTGTTCCTATTTTCGCTGCGTGCACAAGTGTTTTGTCATCCTCAAAAACCCAACAGTTGTATCATAGCCAGGTTGCCGGAAATATTCATTATTTCAGAAGTTGCTAAAGCCATGACGTGTATATTTGAAGATTTAGAAGTGTTTTAAATGCCCAAATCTAGTCTTGGATCTTCCCAAGAACGCATGCGATTTCTTTGAAGTTTACTCCTTAACAGTAACCGTCACTTCGTTGGTTTGTGAAACTAAGCATGTGTTAGATTTTGAATCTCACATAAAGTGACGAGATTGTCTACTGTGTAAGTGTAGTTGGTGTTGCTCATGTCCAGTGCATGTAGGTCTGAAGATTTAGAAATGTTCTAAATGTTCAGACTTAGTCCAGTTCATCAAGTGTTGATGATTCTTGTGCACATCTGGGATGCATTTGGATTATGCTTGTTGAATTTTATTTTGCTTGATGTGCACATTAGTTAAGTGTTAACCGTAATTAAATAGTTAATCAAGTATCTAAAAATCCCTTTAGCAATATTAAGTATTCAGATGCCTTCCGATGGATGACACTCTTCCTGCCTCGATCGATGAAGTGTGGGCTTGCCAAAGCAAGGTGTATTAATCTATCTTGGTGAGGGTGCGAGCGGATAATTGTGATATCCCACTGTCAACATCGGGTCAAGCTTAACTGGGTGACCTCAAAGATTGAGTGCCCAGAGGCATGAGGTTGACATGCACCATATGATGGATGCGAATAAAAAGTTATTCACCAACCATTCAAGAATTGCATAGTGATGCAATTGGCAAGCGTTGCTTACCTAAATAGCTGTATTGTGAGAGAAAAGCCAAAGATGACTCATAATGTTCGTGCAATATGGATCTTGTCCACTAAGAGGGTTACTTGTCAATTTCTTCGAATTAATATCGAGAGTTATCAGTTTGATAAAAATAGTGGGAGTTATTTTGATTAAAGTCCTAATCGAAAAAAAAAATTATATTTTGAAATGTAGTACTAATTTGCTTTGCTTGTATCCTTGTAAAATTTTCATGGCAAGTGGTTCACACTCCACCCTGTCTCTCAGAGCGATCCTTGAGAAGGAGAAACTGAGTGGTACAAATTATTTGGACTGGTACAGGAACCTGAGAATTGTTCTCAGGCAAGAGCGCAAGCTCTATGTTTTGGAAGAGGTATCCCCTGATGAGCTTGCCGGGAATGCATCCCGTACTGACAAAGATGCTTACAAGAAGTATCTTGACGACTACTTAGACGTCGAATGTCTCATGTTAGCAACCATGAACTCTGAGCTTCAGAAGCAACATGAGAACATGGGTTGCAAGGACATTGACGAGCATCTCAAAAAAATGTTTCAAGGGCAAGCTCGTTAAGAGAGATTCGACATCACCAAGGCGTTGTTCCAGTGTAAGATGAGAGCTCGGGACCTAGTAGGGACTCACGTACTCAAGATGATTGGGTATATCGAGAACCTTGAAAGACTAGGGTTTCCTCTGGGCCAAGAGTTGGCTACAGACCTGATCCTGCAATCGTTGCTGGACAGTTATTAGCAGTATGTCTTAAACTATAACATGAATAAAATAGACAAGACACCGCCTGAGCTCCTAGGCATGTTGCAAACTGTCGAGATAAAGATGAAGAAGGTCAAGCCTGCTAGCCCCATATTGATGGTGCATAAAGGCAAGGCCAAGGCCAAGGGCTTCAAGAAGACGAAGGTGGGACCTAAGTCTGGACTGAAGCCCAAGTCTTCTGCACTGAAAAAGAAAGGCTTGATGAAAGAGGGAAAGTGCCACCACTGTAACAACGCTGGATAGTGGAGGAGGAACTGTCCTTATGTGGAGTGTCTGCAAAAGCTGAGGGGAGGTATGACTTCCGCTTCAGGTATTTATGTTGTAGAGATAAACCTTTCTGCTCTTTCATCTTGGGTATTGGATACCGGATGTGGTTCTCACATTTGTATAAATGTGCAGGAACTGGGAAAGAGAAGAATGCTGAGTAAAGGAGAGGCGGACCTGCGCGTTGTCATTGGAGCAAGAGTTGCTGCTGTTGCTGTGAGGGTTTATCGTCTTGCTTTGCCCAGTTGGCTTGTAATAGAACTGAATAATTGTTATTTTGTTGCTTTCATAACTAGAAACATTATATTCATTTCATGTTTGTACATGTTAGGTTTTTCTTTTATTATTAAGAACAATAGTTGTTCAATATTTAAGAATGATGTTTGTTATGCTGTAGCTCAAATGTTTAATGATCTGTATGTTTTGAACTTAGACCATTCGATCTATAATATTGAAAATACTAAAAGACTAAGAACAAATGACTCAAACCCTACATTTCTTTGACATTGTCGTTTGAGCAATATAAATGAGAAACGTATATCCAAGCTCCATTAAGATGGACTGTTGGACTCATTTGATTATGAATCATTTGAGAGATGCGAATCTTGTTTGTTAGGCAAGATGACTAAAGTCTGTTTCACTGGTTTCAATGAGAGGGCTGATGATCTCTTGGGTATAGTACATAGTGATGTATGTGGACCCATGAGTTCTATGGTTAGAGGTGGGTACTTCTACTTTGTTACATTTACTGATGATTTTAGTACATACAGATGCGTGTATCTTATGAAGTGCAAATCCGAAATCTTTGAAAAGTTCAAAGTGTTTAAAAATGAAGTAGAAAACCAGCTGAGTAAGAAGGTTAAAACACTTCGATTTGATCGAGGTGGCGAATACCTAAATTATAAGTTTCGTGATCATCTGAAAGAGTGTGGTATTGTATCACAACTCAATCCACCTAGAACACCACAACATAATGATGTGTCTTAGCGGAGGAATCATACATTGTTAGACATAGTACAGTCGATGATGAGTCATGCGGATCTGCCTGTTTCCTTTTGAGGTTTTGCTCTAGAAACTGCGGCTTTAACATTAAACCGCGCTCCAACGAAATCGGTTCTAAAGACATCATATGAGATATGGACTGTGAAGCGTCCCAGTTTGTCGTTCATTTAGGTTTAGGGTTGTGAGGCATACGTGAGATGTCAAATGCCCGATAAACTGGAACCCAAAATCAGATAAGTGTTATCTTGTGGGGTATCCTACGGAAACCAAAGGGCACTACTTCTACCTACCGTCTCAGGGCAAAGTATATGTCGGAAGTACCAGTGTCTTTCTTGAGAAAGAGTTCTTAAGTAGAAAGACAGTCAGTGTACAACTTGAAGAAGTTCAGGAATTACAAACTGTGAATGAATCAGAATTGGGACCTGAGTCAGGACTACAAATATTTGTAGCTGGAGAACCTGCTCAGGAAACACAAGTTCCACGTAGATCTGGTAGACCAAGATTTGAGCTTGAGAGATATGAATTTTTCGTGTCCCAAATAGGTAATGTGTTGCTTATGGATCATAGTGATGAGCCTGCAATCTACCAAGAGGCTATAGGTGGACCAGATTCTGAGAAGTGGCTTAGAGACCATGAAATCTGAAATGGACTCAATGTATGAAAACCAAGTATGGATTTTGGTGGAACCACCTGAAGGGGTAAGACCTATAAGGTGCAAGTGGGTCTTCAAGAAGAAGACCGACATGGATGAGAATGTACAAACATTTAAAGGGCGACTGATGGCTAAGAGTTTCAAGCAAATTCATGATATTGACTGTGATGAGACCTTTTCCCCTATTGTCATGATTAAGTCCATCAGAATTCTGCTTGCTATTGCTGCGTATTATGACTACGAGATCTGACAGATGGATGTCAAAAGGCTTTTTTTAATGGAAACCTTCTTGAGAAAGTGTATATGACACAACCTGAGGGTTTTGTATCTCAAGGTGAAGCCACTAAAATATGCAAGCTGCAGAGATCCATTTATGGATTGAAACAAGCTTCTCGAAGTTGGAATCTTCGTTTTGATGAAAAGATCAAATAGTTTGGTTTTATCAAGAACGAGGATGAATCGTGTGTTTACAAATGGATTAGTGAGAGCCTAGTTGTCTTCCTGATTTTGTATGTAGATGACATACTGTTGATCGGGAATGACAAACCGACCTTGCAAGTTGTTAAGAACAACCTAGGGGACTGCTTTTCTATGAAGGACTTCAGGGAAGCGACTTATATACTCGGTATTAAGATATATAGAGATAGGTCGAAGAAGTTGTTGAGTTTGACCCAAAGTACGTACATTGACAAGGTGTTGAAACGGTTCAGCATGCTTGAGTCCAAGAAAAGATTCTTGCCCATATCTCATGACGCGAGTCTCTCTAAGGACCAGTGTCTTAAGTCTTGTGAAGATAAGAACCGTATGAAGTTGGTTCCATATGCTTCGACAATTGGGTCAATCATGTATGCAATGTTTTGTACTAGACCTGATGTCTCTTATGCTTTGAGCATGACTAGCAGGTATCAGTCTGATCCCGGTGAAGGTCACCGGATAGCCGTCAAGAATATCCTGAAGTACTTGCGAAGGACTAATGATATGTTCTTGGTATTCGGCGGAGAAGAAAAGCTCGTTGTAAGTGGTTACACAGATGCTAGCTTCCAAACTGATAGAGATGATTCAAAGTCTCAGTCAGAGTTTGTGTTTTGCCTAAATGGAGGTGCTGTTAGCTGAAAGAGTTCCAAACAGGATATAGTTGCTGATTCTACTACTGAGGCCGAGTATATTGCCCCTGCAAATGCAGCGAAGGAGGCTGTATGAATTAGGAAATTCATCGGCGAGTTAGATGCAGTTCCTAGTATTGTTCGTCCCGTAGATCTCTACTGTGACAACAACGGTGCAATTGCACTTGCTTCGGAACTTAGATCTCATCAGCGCTTCAAGTACATACTTCGGCGGTTTCATCTAATTCGAGAGATTGTCGATCGAGGAGATGTGAACATATGCAGAGTGCCGGCTGAAGAAAACATTATGGATCCACTGACAAAACCTCTCGCACAGAGAAAGTATGATGATCATGTTAAATCTATGGGTATACGATACCAAAATGATCAACTATAGTTTGAGTCTTGTGGATTGTATGTTTGTTGGCTGTAATATTTCATTTGACGATTGAAAAATACTATATACATTTCATTTTTATATATTTTGACAAGTTCTTTTATTATGTTATTATTTCTATTGCAATAAAATAGTTAACTAAAATAAATGCCCTTAAAATGTTTGCTTTCATAGGTCAAGTAGTGACTTGATGTGAGAACCTATGATTTCAGAAGCTTCATTCTTAAAGGTCCCTGGTTGTTGTGTCATCTTAGAAGCTAAGTGCAATGATGATGCGTTTAAGACTAGCATGTGTGTTGACTGATGACC
This sequence comes from Platanthera guangdongensis, assembly GCA_039583875.1. Taxonomy (NCBI): domain Eukaryota; kingdom Viridiplantae; phylum Streptophyta; class Magnoliopsida; order Asparagales; family Orchidaceae; genus Platanthera; species Platanthera guangdongensis. Next base: position 35,847,910 of record CM077157.1, on the reverse strand, counting down.
CGCCCTCACGGGTCATGATATTGTGATATCATGTCATCACATGGGTACTTGTCATGAACAAGTTGTACTGGACAGACCCATCATGAGAATACTTTGTGGATAGTTATATAAACGTGTCACAAGTATGGCTCAAGTTGCAATGGTGTTTGTGGTCCTTTGACCTGAAGTCACAGCTTTCATCGAGTGAGGAAGAGCGTGCTTTGATGCCATCAAAAGTCCAGTCTTAAGAAAGTTGAATGATAAAGGTGGTTATTGGGTACGTTACGAATCATTTGAGTGTTTGCGTGCGAGCAGAAATGAGATTTGTACTCCTATATGACAGGAGTTACATCCATGGGCCCCCTTGATGGAATGAGACTGAGAAATGCATGACCATGCTTGGTTGAGTCAATATATGATATTGGACTCATCAATTTCTGAAAGTCTATTTTAGATTAGGAAACAGGGATTGAATGATTATGAGGGTGACACGGTTTATACCTCTAGTTCTTTCCGGATGTAAGAGACGAAAGAACATGACAACACTATAACATTGGTCACAATGACTTATGAGTTTATTAACTCTTACTGTTTATGGAGCAATGATGTATTGCTAGATGTCGCTCATTGTTTGTGAAGCTTTTGTTTGATACTTTTTAGATCAAGTGAGAGACTGTTGGTGCAACTATAGTGATTTGGAAGTGATCAAGTATGTAGCCTCACTGCCAACTCAGTATTAGCCTATCAGGATCGCACATAAGATTGTGGAGAAATTGAGAGTTTGGATCTGTATGGTGTAGCTCATATGATGAGCAAAAGGGGACTGATATATTCTAAGACAAGTGTTGAGTGCGTTGAGTTTACTCAACGCCTTGGTTCAGTCGTCGAATGACATTCGACGAATTTGGCCTTGGCGCAATTCGTCGAACTCCGTTCGACGAATTTGGCCTTCACGCAGATTCGTCGAACGCCGCATCTGGCCTTTGCCGTTAAGTGTGTTGTGTTCACTCAATGCCATGGCGCAGAAGACGTTGACGGCGTTGAATCAAGTGTTGATTCGGTTGGAGGTTGACGTTGAGTTATTCGTATATGTGCTATAAGATACTCAACGATTCGACGAGTATAAATTGATACTCGACGATTCATTGTATATCCTGTAGAAATTCGACAATTCGTCTAGATAAACTGTTGTCTAGCCGAAGGTCTATTTTGTCTAAGTCCTGGGTCTGCAATTAGCGACAGACTGCTTTGTTTATTCCCTTTGGGTATAAATATGAAGTTTTTGGGTTTGACCAAATGCGATTATTCTTTCTGTCTAAGCACACGTGTCGTCATTATGCGAAAGACCGATAACCCTAAAAGCCCAACAAAAATTGTTCCGCCTTCGCCGTCCCGATCCCGATCCCGGCGAGTGTCGTCGCTGCCTCTCCCACAACAGATCTAGCAGTCTGTGGAGACGCTGAGTATCCTCTCCCGATGTAGCGCTTGTGCGACAAGTTGTTACGGGTTCTCCCGATCGTGTGGATTTGCTGTAGAGCCGCAAATTTACTTTCTGCGCTCAAGACTCAATCCTCTAAATGACCGGTTGGATATTTCTGGAGCATCTGGGTTGAGTTCAGTCTCAATCCCTTAAAGGTAATTTTATTACAACATGCTTTACTTCTTGATTAATGAATATTGTCAGATCCGAACTCGTTTGAGTTTTTTTTGTTCCAATTTCCGCTGCGTGCACAAGTGTTGTGTCATCCTCAAAAACCCAACATCTTCCGTGGTCTCAAAGTCGGGAGGTTGTTGTATGTAGACAGATTGCAAAATGACCATTGAGAAATGCATTTTTTACTTCCAACTGATACAATAATTAATGATGATGAATGACCAGAGAGATCAAGACACAGACAATGAATAGTTTTGCAACATGAGAGAAGGTCTCTTCGTAATCTTATGTTGTTGAGGAAAATCACGGGCAACAAGACGAGCCTTTAGCCGTTCAACCGTACCAATTGGAGTATGTTTGATAGTAAAGCCCCATTTGCAGCTCGCACATGACTGGCCAGGAGGGAGAGAGACAAGATCTCAGGTGTGATTGGTCCACAAGGCAGCCATTTCTTCTTCCATAGTTGTCTGCCATCCCGGATGTTGAAGAGCCTCCTGCAAAGAAGTAGGGGTGGAAACCGACGACAATGATGTTGCAAAGGTGTGAGACATCAGAAATAATCAATGCAAAGAAACAAAATTATTGATGGGATGAGCTATAGAAGGAGTGTCCAGATTAACAGAGTACAAAGTATCATCAGTAGGAGGTAACGACCTTGGGGCATCGGAGCGAGGACGATGACTGTACACACAGATAAGAGGAGGTGGGTTAGTCGGTCTGGTGGAGGGCGTGGGAAGAAGAGGTGGTTCAGGAGAGATGACAAGAATGACGGATGTGGTAGGAGATGTAACACCACTTCCCAGTTTTATAATAATCAGTCATCCGGCCGGGTCAACGATATAAATAGAACTAAGAAACAGTATCAAAACTAGTACACAACAAGTATAAAGTAGAAGCTATTAAAATTTGAAAACTTACAACGGAAGGTAAGAAAGTAAAGTAAGGGTAACCACGTACCTGATATCTGGATTCACAGAGTCACTAAACATGAATAGAAGTGAAATGACTGAAATTCTGAAATAATATAATAAGTCTGATGCATGACATATAAAACATTAAGAAGGTACATTGTCCACAATTACAAATATATGCTGAAATGGAGGAAACTGAAAGTGGAATCTACTACAAACTGACTGCACAAAATGCTCATCCTAGGCGTAGTTTTCCACCTGGGTCACCTGTAAAAACATTGTCCACGAGGGGTTAGAGTAAGGAAAAATAACTCTTCCTAGGGACATTAAAAACTTTTTTCTTAAATGATGAATGTATGCCTTTTGAAAAAATGGTTTTGTTCATTAAAATCTTTATACTATGATATGCATGCATTTACTATGCTCCCTGGTCAACAGACCTAGTCGCTCTACGTTCATAAGCTCTCATTATATTTTCCCAAGTCCCGACGTTCACTAACTAGTGTACTATCTCACGTCAGGTCTATACTTGAGTTCTAGGCGATTTCTAGCTTGCACATCTACTTGGAAGACTATAGGCAGAGTAGCTCCTAACGCGCATCTGAAACTGACGACCCGAGACCATCTGACGAACTCAATTGTTCTAGGGTCGCGCGGACACGGTCTCGAATCTGCTAACTGTCTCAAAGGGTAGTCAACTCCCAAGACTGTACTGCTCATAGGTACCATATGCCTTATGAGAAAGGTAGTGCGCCTCTACCTAACACGAAAAGACTTATGTGTGCTTACTGACCTTTTTGGTCTGATGCTACTCTGCATGAGACATTTCTTTTGGTGTACTACTGAGCGACCCTTGACTTTCTCGTGGTCGACTAGAAGTGACATTCACGCCCTTGGTTGGACAAATTACAAGCCTATGTACGCGGGTAAAGGTTTCGTACCTAACATTACTGTTCAGGATCTGACTACTTTGGTCTTGGAGAAGGGTGTCATCCTATACATTTTCCGCGACCGTTTTCCTACCACCACACCTTTTTATGCATGGTCATGATATTTGTACAAAGCCTACACATGCGTATACAAAATACTTTTCTTGCTATGTCTAATTAACATGAATTAGGCTTCCTTACAGTAGTGGTGCGGCGCTCGTACACACTACGCGGCGACATTTTCTTTTCCAAAGAAAAATCTGACTACTGCGGACTATCAAAGGTTTGACTCGAGACCACCAAAAATCCTGCAAACCAAGCAGCACCTAAATATCACATTTTTCCCTTAGGATTAACGTTTGAAAAATTCCAAAATGCTAGAGTAGTCCAAAATTAACGGCTAACATAGCGTATTACCTTTACGTGGGAGGGATTGATGCTCGCAATGCGCCCAACTCCAATTTCGCGGTGGATTCTGTACTCCAAAACATAATAAGGGCAAGAGGAAGAAATCCTAGTTTAGATTAACTTCCAAATCAAAGAATTTTCATGAAGGAATGAAGAAAAGGGGGAAAACGAACTCACCGAAACCAAAACGTTCAACTTCCACCGGTTAGGGTTGAAATCGGTTCTTCCACGGCCAAGGAAGGAAAAGTAACACCCACCGACGTCCGTAGAGGAAAGAGGAGAGGTCGGTGAGGGGTTCTGGAGGGGAATCGGCCGTCGGCTAGGGCCTGCGGGAGGCGTCAGCTCGGGCGACGCGGCGTGCGGAACGGGAGAAGGTCGGGCTCGACTGCGGTTTTCTCCCGTGAAATGGGATTTACGGGATTAAAATTCACGGGCTTTGCGGTTTTCTATTCTCCCGTGAATTGAGAGTACAAGGCTTTAAAATTTCGGCTTTGCGGTTAAGATAACCGCATGAGGAGAGGGGGAAATTTGAGACCTGCTATTGGCACCCCAATCCGCGTCATTTCACCTTAACTACTATTCAACATGAAAAAGATTTGTCGCGCTTCGTCATTAAGTTAAAATGCGTCTCACTCTCAATATGACTAATATAATTCACAAATTAATGAATGCGACCTTTTGACTACACTAATATCGTACGTCGACGACGCGCTGCCTCGATCAAAATTCGTCGCGACTTGACCCTACAATTAAAATAATTTCGCGTCAGTAACAGATGTTACAGGAGCGGAGGTGTAGCAAACGACAAAAGTTATGAGTGAAACCGTTGATCTTCGAGAAAGGTTACATTCACACTCGTTACTAATTTGCAAGCGGAAGGAGCATAACATACATAACCTTTTTGTCTGCGGGAGTAACCAACAATCATATACTTAATGGAGCAATGATCAAGTTTGTCAGTTGCAGGGCCAAGGGAGTGACCATAGCAGGTGCAACCAAAAGCACAAGATGTTATGAAAATGGGATCGGTGGAGGGGAAAAGAAGACTAAATGAAGTGGAAAAACTGATAATTGAGGAGGGTATGTGATTAATGAGATAGTAGGTGATGAACACCACAAAATGACAGTAGACCTTGGGTGTCTGCATTTGAAACATGAGTAGATGAGCAACATCCATGAGATAATAGTTCTTGCGCTCAACAACAATATTTTGTTGTAGTGTGCAAACACAAGAGATTTGGTGGATGATACCAAACTCAGTACAGATGTTTTGAAATACATGCCTCGTATACTCTCACACATTATTTGTCTGAAGAGTCTTAATAGTAGTAAAGAACTGAGTACGTATCTCAACATTAAAGGCTTGAAAGACACGAACTAATTCAGTGCAATCACGAATTACAATAAGATTATGCAAGAGTAATCATCAATAAAAGTAAGAAAATAACGATAGCCAGATGCAATAGTTATTTTATAGGGATCTCAAATGTCTGAATAAACTAAAGCAGAAGGAGCATTGCTCCGAGTACAATGAAAAAAAGAAGAAGAGTGATTCTACTTACCAAGAATGCAGTATTCACAGGTGAAGTCAGTGAGGGAGACATTTGGAAGAGCGTTCTTCAGAATTGAGAGAGGAACATGCCCAAGACGTCAATGTCAGTTAACATAGGTCATAGAAGAGAGTGGTGAGGGAAACATCCAAGGTATACAACACATTAGACAACTGCTCTCTACCAATGAAATTCCACGTCTGTCAATCCTGCACAACAAAAGAGGAGGAAGAAAATGTTACAGAGTAGTCGAGATCCTGAGTAAAACGATTGATAAAAAGAAGATTAAAATGAGAGCCCAGAACATGAAGAACCGAGTGAAGAGAGAGACGAAGTTAGGTCCATGTTGCCAAAATCATGAATAGGCATAGTGTCACCATTTGCCACAGTGATGAACTTAAGAAAAACAGTTGTTGAATTTTTTATACTTGTGTAGAACAACAAATCACATGTCCGCAGCAGAATAAATAAAACAACACTAAGTCTTTATCCCACTATAGTTGGGTTGGATATATAGATCCTTTGTCGCAGCAGAATAAATATATAAGAAAAATTCTAAACAGTAAAAGATCTTGCGATCTTCATGAATCAAGAAATAAAGTTAACAATAAATGCATAGTACTTGAGAGGGATTAAGTCTTTACTCAATCAAGATGCTCCAAAGATTTCGTCCAGAAAAACTTGGTGCAACAACAGGCGACTGAGTCCACACGGAAATATATCTACAGCTCTACAGGTATCCACACAAGTGAAATAGAACCCCAAGATCTTGTTACACAAGAACTGGGTCGAAGAAATAGATCCGCGTCTCCACGAATTGCTAGATTCGTTTCCAGGAGAGACAGCTACAAGACGAAGTCACAACGGTTACTAGGGTTCGGCTCAAGTGATGACTTCAAAAACACACACAGAAGACACGCACAGAAAAACCCTTTTCCAAATCTATTTATACCTAAGGAAATCAAACAGACAATATCCCCCTTAGAAATCCGTCAAAACTTAACTGACATTGATATGCGTCAACTTGCAGTCAACGTGCGTTGATAATAACTCGACGCAATATCTGTAACATCCGAAAATCTGACGTGAAATTATTTAAAATTTGTAGAGGCAAGTCGCGACAGAGTTTGATCGATGCAGCGCGACGTCAAGGTACAATGTTACTATGACTTGGGTCGCATTCGTTAAATTGTAATTTATCTCAGATGTAGTGGTAAAGAGACGTATTTTAGTTTAGTGACGCGCGGTGTGAAAATGAGTTAATCTTCAAAGGATTTAGGTTGGGGTGCCAATAGTAATTTGCCCCCCTCTATTTGTACGGTTATCAAAACCGCTTTAGCCATGAAGTAAATCCTGCAAGCTATTAGTTCCCGTATCCTATTGTTTGCGGATTAGAAACCGCAGCCTTTCCCGCAGCATCGCCCGTCCGCTCGCGACGACGCCAGGCCGACGGCCTCCCTTTGCCCTAATCGGCGGCCATTTCTCCTCCGGTTTCCATCTCCGACTTCTCCTCCCTCCTCTACTGGCATCAGTGGGCATTCCTTTTCCTTCCTTAGCCGTGGAAGTGCCAGATTCAACCCTAACCGGTGGAAGTTGAACATTTTGGTTGCGGTGAGTTCGTTCTCTTCCTTTTCTCGATTTCTGCCTGGTTTTCCTTCGTTTTGGAAACTAGTTTAATCTAGGTTTTCATCCTTGTGCCCTAATTAGGTTTTGGAGCACGGTTTCCACCACGAAATTGGAGTTGGGCGCATTGGAAGCTTCAATCACTCCCTCGTGAAGGTAGTACACTACGTTAGCCGTTAATTTTGGACGACTCTAGCATTTTGGAATTTTTTTCAAAAGGTTAACCCTAAGGGGAAAATGCGATAATTAGGACTACCTTGAATTTGCAGGACTTTGGTGGGGTCGGGGCAACATTCTAAAGGTCCCCAGCAGTAGGATTTGCTTTTCGAAGAGAAAATGTCGCTGCGCCGAGTATACGAGCGTCGCAGCATCTCTGTAAGGAAATCCTAATTTCTTTTAATTAGACATATCAAGTAATTATATTTTATACGCATGAGTAAGTTTCGTACAAACATCATAACCATGCATAGAAAAGTGTGGCGGTAGGAAAATAATCGTGGAAACGCGTATGATAACGCCTTCTTCCATAACCGCGTTAGTAAAGTCATGAACAGTTAGTTAAGTACGAAACTTCACATGTGTACGTAAGTTTGGAGATTGTCCAATCAAGGGTGCGAAGATCCTTTCAAGTCGACTACGAGAAAGTCAAGGGTCGCTCAGTAGTACACCAGAAAAGATATCCCATGCAGAGTAGCGTCAGACCAAAAAGGTCAGTAGCACACCAGTCTTTTCGTGCTTGGTAGAGGCGCACTACCATCCTCATAGGGCATATGGTATCCTATGAGTTACAGTCTTGGGAGTTGACTCCCCTTTGAGATAGTTAGTAGATTCGAGACCGTGTCCGCGTGGTACTAGAACAATTGAGTTCGTCAGATGGTCTCAGGTCGTCAGTTTCAGTTGCGCGTTAGGAGCTACTCTGCCTAGAGCCTTTCCGAGAAAATGTGTAGGCTAGAAGCCATCTAGAACTCAAGTATAGACTTGACGTGAGACAGTACACTAGTTAGTGAACGTCAGGACTTGAGTAAATGAACGAAAAGTCATGAATATAGAATTATAGTGTGTTCAGCAGGAAGTATAGGAAAATCATGCATATCATATATCATAAATGTTTTCAGTGCACGAGACTAGTTTTAAAGACATGCATGCATTCATATGTAAATCTATTTTAGTGTCACTAAGAGGAATTGTTTTTCTTTACTCTGACCCTTTGTGGGCAATGTTTTTCAGGTGACCCAGGTGGGAAACTACGTTTAGGATGAACGTTATGATGGTGTCAGTTTGTAGTACTTTTCTCTTTCAGTTTACTCTATTTCAGCATGTACTTATAGATGTGGACAATGTATCTGGTTAATATGTTATATAATTTGTATCAGACTATTATTGTTACCAGATTTGCAGTTATTACAATTGCATTCTTGTTTAGTGGTTCTGTGAATCCAATTATCAGGTATGTGGTTACTCTTAGTTTATTTCTTTTACTTCCGCTGTAAGTCTTAAATCTGTTTAGTATAGACTTTTATTACCTGCTGCTACTAGTTTTAATACTGTTTCCTAGTTTTCTTTATATCGCTGACCCGACCGGACGGCTGATTTCTGAAATACTGGGAAGGGGTGTTACAATATCGAGAAACATTCAACGCAACCCGCGTCGACACGCAGTCGATGCACTTGCATCGAATAGAAGTCGATGTAACGTCGACATCTACTCGATGTAGCGTCGACTAAGGACCCACTTCGACTTTGAGTTTGGCTGCGTCGACAGCCAGTCGACGTGCGTCGATAACCACTTGACGCCAGTTTTCTTTGGGTCATAGGATTGGTCCTTTACTCATATCTTATATGAGTGAGGCCAACACAACCCTTGCTCTGATTTCTCCCAATATTCTTATGCGCGACCCTATAGGCTCAAATCGTGTTGATAGTGAGACTAACTGCTTGACTACTTCTCAGTCTCATTTCACCAAGGGGCCCATAAATGTAACTTTTGTCATATAGGAGGACAAATCTCATTTCTGCCCACGCACACACCCAAATGATTCGTAACATACCCAATAATCACTGTTATCATCAATTTTCTCAAGGAAGACTTTTGATGTCAAAGTACGCTCTTACTCACTTGATGAATGTTGTTACTTCATGTCAAGGGACTACAAACACCATTGACACTTGAGATCTATTTGTGATACGTTCACACAACAATCCACAAAATAGTCTTATGGTGGGTCTGTTCAGTACAACTTGATCACTAACAAGTACCTATGTGATGACTTGATATTACAATATCATGACCTATAAGAACCGATCACCAGTCAATGCATATACTAGTCTTAAAGTACTATCATCGCCCTGTGTCATGACTCGATAACAACTATCAGAGTGCGCTACGGGCGTGCCGTGATGCCACGGGCATGAGCGAAAAAAATTTCATGTCTGTTAGGCGGAAGTTGAATTAATGTTAATAGATTTAAAATAAGTTTTGGAAAAACTAGTTTGTTTTATATACAGAAGCTTTAATGTAAAGCTGTGAAAAAATTTGATGCACATGTATTTTAATAAAATCTCATGTTACACAATGCTGATACAAAATATTAATGCAATATAACAAATAAATAAACATGCTAACTATATTGAAATCCAGTACAATAATGCAGTCTAACAGTTGTTCATTACACAAAAGAAAAAGGCATATGAGACATTAAGTCAAGTATATAACATCACATACATGATTGATCAAATTGTCGAACGATATAGAATCAAATTCATGCGGTCCTTATCTTCCAAAGATTTAAGACACTGCTCCTTAGAAAGACTCACACTATGAGACATGAGTAAGAATCCCTTCTTGGACTCAAGCATGCTGAACCGTTTCAACATCTTCTCAATGTATGTACTTTGTGTCAAACTAAACAACTTCTTCGATTTATCTCTATAGATCTTAATATCAAGTATATAAGTTGATTTACCTAAGTCTTTCATAGAAAACAGTACCATAGGTTGTTCTTAATAACTTGCAGAGTCGGAATATCATTCTTGATCAACAGTATGTCATCAACATACAATATCAGGAAAACAACAATGTTCCTACTAATGCTCTTGTAAACACAAGGCTCATCTTTGTTCTTGATGAAACTAAACTTTTTTATTTTCTCATCAAAATATAGATTCCAAGTTCGGGAAGCTTGTTTCAATTCATAAATGAATCTCTGCAGCTTGCATATTTTAGTGACTTCATTTGGATATACAAAATCCTTGGGTTGTGTCATATACACTTTCTCAAGGAGGTTTTCATTAAGGGAAGCCGTTTTGACATATATTTATCAGATCTCGTAGTCATAATACGTAGCAATAACAAACAAAATTCTGATGGACTTTACCATAACAAATAGAGAAAATGTCTCATCATAGTCAACACCATAAATTTGCTTGAAATCTTTAGCCACTAATTGCCTTTTGAATGTCTGTACATTTCCTTTCATGTAGACTTTTTCTTGAAGACTCACTTGCACACTATGAGTCATACCCTTTCAGGTGGTTCCACCAAGGTCCAAACTTGGTTTGCATACATGGAGTCCATTTCAGATTTCGTGGCCTCAAACCACTTCTCGGAGTCTGATCCACTAGTAGCCTCTTTTAGGTTGTATGCTTATCATCATGATTCATGAGGTACACATTACTTATTTGAGACACGAGAATTAATATCTCCCCTCAAATCTTGGTCTACTAGATCTACGTAGAACTTGTGTTTCTTGACCAGTATCTCTAGCTACAACAGTTTGTAGTCCTTGCTCAGGCCCCAATTCTGATTCATTTATTGTTTGTGATTTTTGAACTTTTTTAAGTTCTACCTTTGCAGTCTGGATAAGAAATCTTTCTTCAAAAAGACAGCAGTTTTCGCGACAAACATTTTGCCCTCAGATGATAGGTAGAAGTAGTAGCTATTGGTTTCCTTAGGGTACCCCACAAGATAATATTTATCTGACTTGGATACCCCACAAGTAGTACCTATTGGTTATACATTTGTCGCCATACGTATGCCTCATAACCCAAAATCACAATAAAAGATATACTAGGACGCTTCTCAGTCCATATCTCATATGATGTCTTTAGAACCGTTTTCGTTGGAGCACGATTTCGTATGAAAGCAACAGTCTCTAAAGCAAAACCTCAAAAAGAAACATAAAATCTGCATGATTTATCATCGACCACACCATGTCTAATAAAGTATGATTTTTCCTCTCAGACACACAATTATACTGTGGTGTTTCAGGTGGAGTGAGCTATGATACAATATCATACTCTTTTAGATGATCACGAAACTCATGACTCAGATATTCACCAACTCGATCAGATCGAAGTGATTTATCCTCTTTCCTAGTTGGTTCTCTACTTCATTCTTAAACTTTTTGAATTTTTTAAAGGTTTCAGATTTGTTCTTCAAAAGAAACACATTTGTATCTACTAAAATAATCAGTAAATGTTACATAGTAGTGAAATCCACCTCTAGCCATAGAACTCATGGGTCCGCATACATCACTATGTACAACACCCAAAAGTTCATCAACCCTCTAAGTATGACCATTGAAAGAGGCTTTGGTTATCTTGCCTAATGAACATGACTCGCATCTCTCAAATGATTCATAATCAAATGAGTACAACAGTCCATCTTTATGAAGTTTGGATATGCGCTTCCCGTTTATATGACTCAAACGATAATACCAAAGGTATGCATGATTTGAGTAATTTGTTTTTAGTCTCTTTATATTTTCTACGTTATAGATTAGATGTTGTAAGTTCAAAACGTATACACCATTAAACAATTGGGGTACACAATAACAAATATCATTCAAATAAATAGAACAACAATTATTCTTAATAATAAATGAAAATTCTTTCATGTCAAGATATGAAATAGTTATAATGTTTCAAGTTATGATTGGAACATAATAACAATTATCTAATTCTATTACAAGTCCAGTGAACAAAGAAAGACGACAAACTCCTACGACAACGAAATCAACTCTTGTTCCATTTCCAACACGTAGGTCGTCCTAAATGGTAACTCCAAACCGGAGCCCCAATCATATATATATAATCTCAAGAATTTAAATACAATATTAACATTAATACAATATTAATACTAATAATAAAATGGTAACTCCAATAGAACTCTCCTTTACCTAATAATCTTCTCCTTCACAGTTCCTGCATATTTGTACAAATGTGAGAATCACATCCGGTATCCAATATTCGATATGAAGGAGCAAAAAAATTTATTTCTATAACATAAATACTTGTAGCAAAAGTCACACTTTCCTTCTTCTGCTACAGATCTTCAAGATAAAGAGGACAGTTCCTCCTACAATGCCTTGCCTTATCACAATGGTGACATTTTCCTTCCTTCGTCAAGTCTTTCCTTTTAAGTGTTGAATATTTGGGATCAAGATATGACTTAGGTCCTACCTTAGTCTTCTTGGATCCCTTAAACTTGGTCTTGCCTTTATGCACCATCAACATGAGACTAACAAACTTGATCTTCTTCATGTTGATTTCAGCAGTTCTCAATATGCCTCGGAGCTCGGACAGTGTCTTGTCAATTTCATTCATGTTGTAGTTCAAGACAAATTGCTCATAACTGTCCGACAATGATTGCAGATCAGATCAGTGACTAACTCTTGGCCCAAGGGAAAACCCAGTCTCTCAAAGTTCTCGATATACCCAATCATCTTGAATACGTGAATTTCACACATGTTCTTATATTGCTTCTGAAACTCAGAGTTCATGGTGGCAATCATGAGCCATCCAACATCTAAGATATTGTCTTCATATTTCTTATATGTATCTTTGTCTGCACGAGAGGCAGATGCGGCTCGCTCCTCGGGAGGATCTTCTTCCAAGACATAGAGCTTACGCTCTTGCTTGAGAATAATTCTCAGGTTCCTGTACCAGTACAGGAAGTTAGTCTCATTGAGCTTCTCCTTCTCAAGAATGGCTGTAAGGGACAAAGTGAAGTATGAACCACTTGCCATGAATATTTTACAAGAAATTATGCAAAATAATTTTCGTACTATATTTCAAAATATATTTTTATTTTAATAAGGACTTTTATTAAATACTCACTCTATTTTGATAAAATTGATAACGCTCAATATCAATTCGATGAGTTTATGCGAGCTACTCTCTAGTGGACAAAATTCGTATTTTACCAACATCATAAGTCATCATTAACTGATTACCCATAGTGTGGCTATTTAGGTAGACAATATTTGTCAATTGCATCATCATGCAACTCTTGTATGGTTGGTGAATAACTCTTTATTCGTATACATCAAATGGTGCAGACAAACCCCATGCCTCTTTGCACTCAAATTTTGAGGTCACATTGTTACGTTGGACCGAATGTCGACAGTGAGATATCACAATCATCCTCTCGCACCCTTACCAAGATAGATTAATGCACCTTGCTTTGACAAACTCATACTTCATCGATCGAGACAAGAAGAGTGTCATCCATCGGAAGATATTCACATACTTAATATTAGATTAAGGGATTTTCAGAAAAATGATTAACAATTAATCATGATTAACATTTAATCACTGTGCACATTCACAAAATATATAAATTATAACATTCGTATTCCAGATACATCTTAGATGTGCACAAAATAAAAATCAACACTTGATGTAAAAATGGTTAAATCTGAACATTTTGAACATTTCCAAATCTTCAGATTTAGATGTATTGGAGACAGACACAAGTAATCTTTCTTATGACAGTAGACAAACTCGTCTCTCATCGTCAAATTCAAAATTGAAGGCAGAATTTGGTTTCACAAACCACATAGAGGGACAGTTACTGAAAGGATTTCTGAAACTTGGAAATTGCAGCAAATCACAGGCGTTTCTGGCGGTGTTACAAGTGGCAGTGCCCCTGGAGGTGGCCTCGCTGACCGATCAGTGAGCGGGTCAAGGTGCAAAGTCCTAGTGGGGTGCGAAGCGGAGCCCCGACCAATTTTTGAAAAATCACCACCGATTTCATAGAGTAAATCATCAACATTTGATGTTACAGAAATAAATCTAAATATTTAAAACACTTCTAAATTTCCTGATTTACACGCACTGTATCTGCAACTTGGCTCTGATACCACTACTGAGTTTTCTATACATAAGTAAAACAACACATAACATGTGCACAACGAAATAAATATAAAAGAAAAAACCCTAAATAGTAAAGGATCTTGCGATCTCTACGAATCAAAAAATAAAATGAACAATAAATGCATATTACCTGAGAGGGATTGAGTCTTTACTCAATCAAGATGCTCCAAAGATTTAGTCGGAAAAACTTTGTGCAACAGCAGGCGACTGAGTGCATACAAAAATAGATTTGCGACTCTACAGGTATTCACACGAGTGAAAGAGAACCCCAAGATCTTGTCACACAAGAACTGAGTCAGAGAAATAGATCTGTGTCTCTACGAATTGCTAGATTCGTTTTCAGGAGAGGTGACGACAAAGATAAGGTCACATTAGTTACTAGGATTCGGCTCAAGTGACGGCTTCAAAAGCATACACAGAAGACACACACATGAAAACTCTTTTCCAAGTTTATTTATACCCAAGGAAATCAAACAAATAATAGCCCCCTTAGAAATTTGCCAAAACTCAATTTGCGTCGACGTGCGTCGACTTGCATTCGACGTGCGTCGACTTGCATTCGACGTGCGTCGACTTGCATTCGACGTGCGTCGACTTGCATTCGACGTGCGTCGACTTGCATTCGACGTGCGTCGACTTGCATTCGACGTGCGTCGACTTGCATTCGACGTGCGTTGATAAGAACTCGACGCAACATCGAGAAGCATTCGACGGTATTCGACGCAACCTGCGTCGACACGCAGTCGACGCACTTGCGTCGAATAGAAGTCGACGTAACGTTGGCATCTACTCGACGTAGCGTCAACTAAGGACCCGCTTCGACTTTGAGTTTGGATGCGTCGACAGCTAGTCGACGTGCGCCGATACGCAGTCGACGTGCGTCGATACGCACTCGACGTGCGTCGATATGCACTCGACGTGCGTCGATACGCACTCGACGTGCGTCGATACGCACTCGACGTCCGTCGATACGCACTCGACGTCCGTCGATACGCACTCGACGTCCGTACTCGACATCCGTCGATACGCACTCGACGTGCGTCGATACACACTCGATACAATCCGTCAGTTTTCTTCTGGTCATAGAATTGGTCCTTTACTCATATCCCATATGAGTGTGGCCAACACAACCCTTCCTCCAATTTCTCCAAACACGCTTATGTGCGACCCTATAGTCTTAAATCGCGTTGGCAGTGAGACTAACTGCTTGACTACTTCCAAATCACCATAAAAACACTAACAATAGTGTCTAAGTACTGAGGAGGTTTCTGCGGAGTAATATGATTAGTTTCCCCAACGTCCATAATCCAAGTTGGATTATGGGATAAACATGAGTTACCTTCATCGGAGATGGTCGCAACAAAGCCTGAAGACTAATTGAGTAGGCCCTGAAGATTTTGGAGCAGAGTACGCAAGACAACAATGTCAGGGTAAGTAGTAGTGGGAGCAGCATTCACTATAGATGCATGGTTTGTAGGAGAGACACCATGCTTACGATAACAAGTGGTCTTAAGGTGACCTTCCCAACCATAGTAAGAGCACTTGGGACGCGTTCTACTAGATCGACATCTCCACCGAGAGCCGGTGCGACCTACACTAGCTGACGGGGGAGATAGGTAAGTTGTATGGGATTGTTGAAGAAGAGCTGAAGAGGTAGTGTCAGGAGTATCAGGAGGCGATGTCACCTTCAAGGGCATGAAGCAAACATCTGAGAGAGAGGGCACCGTAGAGGATGAGAGGATATTTGCGCGGACGTTGTGGAGACGTGGGGGAACACAGACCATCATCATGGCATCATGGCTATGCCAACAACTTCTTTTGGGCCCGTTGGACAACGAGATCTATCGTGAGAGTCTGATGTTGAATCCATGCTTCAATGAGTGTCTTGGACCGTGCAATAAAGGAAGTCAGATCACCATCCATCCTTGGATCAAGAGACTGAAGGTCGACAAAGATGTCAAATAGGTGTTGCAAACTTTCTTTGCCATAGTATAATGAGTGAAGTTCATACTACATAGATTTGACCATTTTATGATACATGATCATACGGTAGGGTTCACTATACATAGAGTTTAGAAGTCATGTCTGAATTCGCCCATCATTGCGGAGCCAGCCCTCAGTGGGGGTAGTTGGTTGTGTCTTGGTAAGGTGATGAAGAATCCCTTTGGTCTGAAGGACACGACGCACTAAGTCAACCCACTCCACAATTGTTTTTCGTCCACTAAGAGAAAATGGTGATCCGGAGCCCATCCCGAACTGCAGAAGGAGTGGTCGTAACACGAGCCAGAAGAGACGAGTCATCATTCTAGGACATGACCGCCAAGATGAGATACCAAGAAGGAAAGTGCGGCAAGGGAGGTCAGAAACTGGCGATCAGGAGACCGTGTGCGGCAATGGTGGTCAGAAACTGGTGATCAGGAGACCGCAAAAGACTGTGTGACAAGGGAGGTCAGAGACTGGCGGGGATTGCGACAAGGTCACTGATACTGCTGAGAAGAACTGAAACTACCTAGGAGATCGGCGGTTCCGCGATCAAGAGGAAGCCTGTGGACTGGCTGGCAGACGCGACAAGCACGGAGAACTGTCGATTAGGAGTAGTGGACAGAGCTGTCGGACAAGGAAGCCACGACCAGAGCGGCAAGAGAGCCGAGAGCGACACGAGCGGTTTGGTGGCATGATCCGATGTTGTGAGCAACATGAGCGCTCAGGAGCCGAGCGGTCAGAAGCGCAAGGAGCGTGACTAGAGAATCAAAGCGAAATCAGGAGACCACAACGGAGGAGCGCAGGCTGAGTGGTTAGAAGAGGGAGACCGCGACAAGCACCGTCTAGGTGGGGCCCGGTCGACAGCAGGGAAGGCCTTATAAAAAACGGGAAAGCGAAGCTCAGAGGGAGGACAGAAGGAGAAAATCCTGAGTCGGTTAGAAAGAAGGTTGACCGCAGAGATGGGACATAAACTTAGGCCATGCACGAATTTTGAGGACCGGGTGGCTTTGATACCATATAGAGAATTGTGACAGACGAGAGAAAAATTAATAATTTATTAATTTCTCATATATTTCATGAATACATCACAATTATTTGTGTGTGTGTGTGTATATATATATATAGGAGGATCCATATAGCCGACCCCACTATAGTGGGATAAAGGATTGAGTGTTGTTGTATATATATAGGAGGGAGAGGAGGATACTCTAAACTCTATCTAAGGTGTGAGACTAATCCATAAGAGGGCTTTACATGGACCTCCAAAATGGATTTTTCATTACAATTTATTCCACATTATTCAATAGTGACTCAAGATAATAAAGAAGTAAAGGAGCTAGTTTGGTGGACGGGAGAACATTCCACATTTCTGTAGGACTGAATCCATTCAATCATTCTTTAGGTTCAATTTTGTGATATCAAAGTTATGTTAGTGTCCGGTGACGACGTCTCTTACCTCTTAATGCTAACTATTTTTTATTTTTATTTTTTTATTAGGTTTATGATATCTGTCTACTGCAAGTTTCATTTTTTACTCAAAAAACAATTATGTGACGGACTAGTGGGCAGTTATAATCTGAAGACTTTATGCTCTCCCCTTATTGTATGATTAATTTTTATGCTCTTCTCTTGATGTATGATTTAAGATTTTAAATTGTGGTGGTCTAGCGGGCCGTTACGAAGTAATTTGGTAAAAATCTCAACCATGCCAACAATATGTGCACCACTATTTACAAACATATCTCTGTCCTTTGTTGCTTTAGGGTCAGTTCTTCCAGTCATGACTCATGAGATTATATTATTCCACCTGCACTGGAACTGTATTCTAGCACTTATAATTTCTCTCTGAGCAGCATAATTTTAGGTCAATATAGTGTCTCGTAGTAATATTAGGTTAATAAGAAACTGCAGGCTGCATATGCTATCCTTGTTTGTGTAAATTGGTGGTGCAGGAGTCCATGTGTTAACTTTTTGTTTTTGATTCCGCAATGCTGTGCAATTTGTTTGGCTGGCTTTATCTTTTTTTTTTATATTTTTACAGGTGGCTGAAAGAGAGTAAGAGAATAGATGTTTTTGTTGAGCCCCGAGTGAAACGTGAGCTTCTAATTGATTCTCAGACTTCAGCTTTCTTCAGACATGGGAAGATGGTAAAAATCCTTACATCAGCTATATGTCACATGAACAAGGCAAAAACTTTGGGCTTTGCAATAAAATATCCTAGAGTAGATATAATGAAAACTTTAATCATGTCCGCTTCTTTTTACCTTGTAGGCATTCCATTATCTGTTTTTTATAGCTGTAATCTGATCTTGCAGCAATTACCTTTTTCTTAAATCTCTGGGTTCTTCTACATTGCTACAACATCACCCAGTGTAACATTTTGTGTTTGATGTGCATACTCTTCTATCTATGTCTTTATTATTCTAAATATGATAATTCTTCTAATTTATTTTATAGTTTTGACATATATACTCTTCTATGGAATTGTTAGCTGATTAAACTTGCCATAGATTCTTGGAGATTAGTGATAATTTGTGTATTTAAGCGAAGTATTTGAATTTTATTTAACAAGGAAGAGGATGAGAGTGTGATTTGACCCAAGCCCCTAAATAAATTCCATGATGCAATTCAAATAGATGTTCTTAGGTAACATGTGTAAACTGGCGAAATCGTTTATGGTTTAAACAATCACCCTGAGCATGATTTATGCAATTCTCCACCATGTTAGAACAAGTTGGCTTATAGAGATATAAAATATGTATATATCTTCATAAGAAAGAGGGGAACAATATTCTAGTGTAGTATATCTATGATATTACGGGTGTGATGACAATGAGTCTCTAAACTAAAGTCTTATTTACATGATCATTTTCAGGCCTAGGATGTAAAGCCCCGGATTACTATGGGTGTGCTACATGTCTGCAGACCAGTGACCCCAACCCCTCTCCACGTATCTGATTGGTTGCATCCGCTAATTCCAATGGCGGTGTTGAGGTTGGGCTTGAACCCCGGACCTCCTAGATAAGGGAGCTCTAAACTGATCATCTATGGTTCCATTTTCATCGTACTTCCAAGCTAGCTGAAATGAGAGATTCAATTAGGCTTATGTAGTGCCTTGTTCATAGTACATAAGGGGCATAATAACTGCGTCATCCCTCACCTCCCCGGCTTATCACGGCAGTATTGTTCAGGGTGTCAACAAAAAAAAAACTAATGGTGGCAACTAAACCCGAGGTTGCGACTCGTTGCGGGACTTACCCAAACTCCTTACGGCACGAGCTGAACGGACAGCCATGCACCACCTGTGTCCGCGTTCCCGAAGGCCACCCCTCTCTTTCTAAGAGGATTCACGGCATGTCCAAGCCTTGGTAGGGTCTTCCTTTGCAAGAAATTAAA